>VOQZ01000340.1:0-59482 GCA_008079305.1 Phytophthora palmivora | reverse complement strand
GGAAGCTTGGTCTCCTCCGGCCGTACGCGCAAAAATCTAAATCGTGTCTGCCTTAAAACGAATTCCTCGGCTTGTAATATGTCAGCTGAAAACTACCGGTAAAGCTGTTTGTACAGTGTACGTACGGTCTACGGGTTGTGCGGTGAACTACGTGGGGCCTTCTTCAAATACACAATGCTTCCCTTCAGCGCTTGATTCCGTTCTCCTAGTCTTACGACAGCAATGTGGGACTGTCCTTTGTCCGGGCGAATTATTGATGCTGATGCAGGTGAAAGTCGAGAGTTGTGCTCGTAGGTAGATGCACCATTCGCAGAATCTGGAATGCGAACGATGACACCTGCGCCCGTGCTCATCAAAGCTGCAGGCTCACGCACAGGATGTAGCTGTACTGTGCTCTGCGAAGCTCCCATTTGGACTGGAATCGGTTCTAACTACAGAATTCCCGACGATTTTAGACTACAGCCGCCTTGGTTTCTATGCGCACCAAATATCGGAATCTTGTGCAACACCCAACCATGCTTGTGGCGCACGATAGATTTCGGGAAATGGCTCATCCATTTAAGCTTGATTCTGTTACTGGAGTCTCCTGATTTACCGTCACAATTACAAACAACCATCGTACGTATATCACACGTGCTACCGCTCCTAAAAGGAATCGTCGTAAAACAACGAATCAGTGATTGCCGTGAATCCTACATAGAGAAACTTCGATCCATCTCGCTCTTGCCTAACGCGGATAGGATAACACTCAGCTTGGTGGTTACCTGGAATAACGCACTGGCCATCTTCCAACGAAAATGGCCACTTGTGTCGCGGACAGGAAATACACAATGTTCCACCTATATCTTCGATGTCGCCAAGATGGAGCGAAGCAGCCTGATGTGGACACGCATTTTGAATAGCGTAGAACTCATCATCATATTTGAATATTGCCACTGTTTTCCCGTTTACAGTCACCTTCGTTCCTGCGTGTGGAATTACCGGAAACTAGTCAAGACTTGTGGAATACAAAGAAACCAACATTGGAACGAACCTAGCGTTGTTGTCCTTGATCCGGGTTTGACGCGCTTTCGTCCAGTTACTGTGTATTCATACTTCGGTCTGTGATTCTTTGCATCGACAACGTCTGCATCACAAACGTGGAAACGTCAGCTACATGTCAAAACTGGGTCCAAGTTCTTTCAATTACCTGACGGTCGCACATGCGTGCTGAACCACAAATATCGGTCATTATCGCTGCCATCGCGATTCCGACGCCATCTGAGTGGCGGCTCTGCCTCCACCTCGTCTTCTTCCCAGGAAAGATCAAGATGCAAACGGCTCATTGCGTTCCGCAGGTGCCGCCCTGTTATCAGGCAATTTCGAATTTGAACTGCCCCTAGCCGCCGCTCGTTCGGCTCCGTACCTAAACGAAAACCCTTTGATATTAGTAAACCTTTCGAACAACCAAACGATTTTAAAGGGTATACCCGCGATATTTAATATACATAGCTGAGTGGAGTGGAAACCATTCTGGAATCTTTTGTAGCGTAAGCAGAGCTGGGATGTCGAGCAGGTACGGAGACGATTTCCGCGGACGTGGCCGAGACCGCAGCAGGGACCGCGGGTATGGAGGAGGTGGTGGTGACAGGGGATATGGCGGCCGATCGGGCGGCGGGGGATACGGCCGGGAGCGCATGGGCGGACGTCGCGGCGAGCAGAGTGGTGGAGGTGCTGAACACTTGGCGCGCATTCACGGTACAGAGGAGGATCGCGTGAACTGCCCGTTCTACTTCAAGATCGGCGCCTGCCGTCACGGCGACCGCTGTTCTCGGTTGCACAATAAACCCGTGTTCAGCCAGACGATCCTGGTGAGTCACATGTACCAGAATCCGATCGCTCAGGTGATTGCTCAGAACGGGGACCCGGCCTCGCTGGATCAGCGCCAAGTGGACGAGGAATTCGAAGACTTTTATGAGGAGGTCTTCGAGGAGCTGTGCAAATTCGGCAAGCTGGAAGAGCTTAACATCTGTGACAATCTGGGAGATCACTTGGTGGGCAATGTGTACGCCAAATACGAAGACGAGGAACATGCTGCGGCAGCACAGAAGGCACTATATGGACGCTTCTATGCTGGTCGGCCGCTTGTGTGCGAGTTCTCACCCGTCACAGATTTCAGAGAAGCTCGATGCCGCCAGTTTGATGAAGGGACTTGCAACCGCGGCGGTTACTGCAACTTTATGCACATCAAGACAGTGGCGCGGTCCATGCAACGTGAGCTAGAGAGGATGTTCAATCGCGGACGTCGTGACAAAAGCCGCAGCAGGAGCCGCAGCAGGAGCAGAAGTCGCAGCGGCAGTCGCGGACGAGGACGGCATTCACGAGGGCGGTCGCGTTCACGCAGTGGGTCACACGATGTCCCGAAGGGCGAATCTTCCCGTCGCAAAGGAAGCCGCAGTCATTCCCCGTCGCCTGTCAAGAAAGACCGCCGTAGCCGATCGCGGAGTCATAGCCCGCGATCCCCTGCTCGGGGCTCGAGTCGCCACGTCCCTAAAGCAGAAGAGGGTGCTGTGGAAAGGAAGGACTAAGGACTGTTTTATCTACAGTCTACTGTAGAGCTTTATTCGTTGCTGCAAAGGTCAGGTTGCGCAGGAAGGTAAATTTCCATTGTGCTCAAGCGCGAAGAGGTGGGTTGTAAGGTTAAATGCTCTTCTTACTACTGCCGCTTTTGCGAGGTATCGGACCTAATACACGATCCTTTCGTAGTATGACCTGTTTGTTGATGGTCACATGTGAATGTGTCCGTGCGATTTCCTGACGGCATATACAGTATGCGTGGTACCAATTGAAACACATGAAAGCTAGGACTCGAAAATCGGTGTTGGAAGTCTACACATACTAGTAAAAGCCGTCGTCATAAAATGCGTCCTGCATATGCTGCTTCCGCTTACGGTCCCCCTTCAGCTCATTGCTGCGCTGCTTCCTTGAAGCTGACTTCTTGTCGAAGAGATCGCGCTAAATTTGATTAACAAATACAACATTCTGTAAGAACGCATCCGCAGACAACCAACTGCCTAGAATCATTTACTGATTCTAGTAACTCTTGATAACGCACCCTGTCCACCTTGCGGTCTTCCAAAGTTTCAGGCAAGTCCAACATCCTGCGCAGAATATTATTGTACTTGATATGCTCCTGAAGCCCGGTCTGTAAACAATCCTTCATCGCTTCAAACTGTTTGACAGATTTCCACGAACTGATCTCCAGCACTTCGCTCTTTACCGAAAATGAGACGTGTGGAGTAGCGCCGGTCTATAGTAGTCAACAAAAATGCACAACATCGTCACTGAATACTGGTTGGAATTACCACAGAGGTAAACAGATCTTACTGCAAGTGTCGAATGAATGTCGCGGAACACCACGCGCTGGGTCTTGCGGTCCTTCTTGCTGTTCTTCTTGCTGTTGTCTTTGCTCATTTCAAGGAAACGATCTAGGATCTCCTCACCGTAGGGCAAAGGTACACTGCAATTTTGCGCGCTTTCATAGAGGAATGCAACATTCTCACCGGCGGCAGAGCGCACTTCGACATCCTTGTGATCAAGCAAGGCTAGGAACTTTGGTACCAACCTGATAATCCAGTTTAGCAAGCAGGAATAGCGGATTAGCTATTTAGACTCAATTCATCAGAATATAACCCACCTTTCCAGCAATTCATCACTCGCGAGTATCTCATCTGATAGGGAGGACGCAACAAGGCCCCAAGAATCGAGAGCAGCCTTGCAAATATCCCCGATGATTTTCGGGTTGAAAAAGGTCTCGAACAGCTCCAAGAGTTCTTCAGTGTTTTCTTCTTCAACACTACATACGAAGCAGATCAGTCCGAGTGCACGGATGGTCTGCAAAAGTGAACAGAAGGTGTGAGCTCAGACGCCCACACACCATGCTGGTGGCTACCACAGCAGGTGTGATACATACCGAAACTTTGATCTTCGCGTTTCTTGCCGTCTTGATCAATGGTTTAAGTACGTTCTTCGATCGTTGGAAATAGCGCTCTTCATCTTCTCCGAAAATGATCGCCAGGATCACCAGAATGCGAGATCCTAGCACCGCCTCACCTTCGGATGGTTTACGCAAGCAACTGAGCACGTTGTCCATGAAGCTATTCCATCAAAAGCATTGTTAGATTTGGATTGATGTTGGGTTGCCTCAATGACGTACCTTTCGCTGATATCTTCGGGTGCCAAGTACTGCAGCAACTGAGTGGTTAGCTTTTCCAGAGCAGCAACCCGCGTGGTCGTTCTAAGTAGAGTGCACATGGAAACATTAGCAAAGATAAGCACGCATCATACAGTGTAAAGTCATGTACCTCTTTTCGGTCAGCTCCTCGATGGCTTCGTCCATATCCTGCTCGTCGTCCACAGTCTTGGAGTAACCGTCGTAGAACTCACCATCGTCCGACACGAATGTACCCCGCGTCTCCACAGACACCACGGACGCAACCTCGTCGTCGTCATCCTCTTCATGACGCATCCGTCTGCCTCCTGCGTCATAATTCCACACAAAATCTCAGCCACCGGGTCACATTGCAGTCACAGCTGAGTCGGCCACCTCCGCGCTTCTTTCCCATGCTGATTTCTCTGGTTACGCTGTTCTCGTCCGCCTCCGTTCTTCCGATGTGTTCTGCAGCCTGCACTCTAATTGACCCGATGGATGTCGCAGCCAAAGAAACGCACACCGCGTTTCGTATTGGATGAAACAAAACGTTTTAGCCAATTGGAGGCCATTACGGAACGAAAGCATCAAACTCGTAGGAAGGAGGTAAGGAAGATCGCACGGCCTGCCTAGGCTTCCCCTACCGCAGTTACCGATCGCTCGAGGTGACGAGCGCACTAATTGGTCGTGTGTTATGAGTAGACAACTGCAGCTGGGAAGACACGGCAGCAGATTCGAAGGGAGAAAGCCTACTAAAGCAAACAAGGTCAGTGTGAGTAGCTTACGCAGCCAAGGCGTGGAGCAAGTAATTTATGCGTTGTCTCTTTTGTCGTGACGATACTGCCAGCATTATGAGCTCGCACATTGTGACGGTGGGGGATGTGAATGAGACCGCTGACGGTGTGCGGAACTTGGTGCATGTCACAGACAACGCCATGGACATTGATCAGGTCGATGCCGCTCCGATAGATGAGGGGTTGTACAGCCGCCAGCTCTACGTGATGGGGCGTGAGGCCCAGCTGCGCATGGGGACGTCCAATGTGCTCATCGTTGGACTCAATGGCCTTGGTGTGGAGATAGCCAAAAATGTCATTTTGGCAGGAGTGAAGAGCGTGACGCTGCACGACGATACTCCGACCAGCACGCTCGACTTGGCTTCTCAGTTTTATCTGACCAAGGATGACATTGGCAAGCCACGCGCGGAAGTGTCGATGAAGAAGCTGGCGGAACTGAACCCTTACGTTCCTGTGCGTTGTAACAGTGGAGAGATCACGAAGGAGTTGCTGCTTGGGTTTCGGGTGCGTGCATGACTATATCTTGCTTTGTTTGGAGGCGTGTGATACTAATCGATTGAGCGTTAATTATGTATGAAGACGGTGGTTCTAGTCAATGCACCTCTCAAGGAAGCCAAGCGCATTAACGCAATTTGTCATGCCAATTCGATTGCATTCATCTCAACCGAGGCACGTGGTGTCTTTGGCTCGGTTTTCTGTGACTTTGGAGACGAATTTATCGTGTCAGACCGTGATGGTGTGGAGCCAGTCAGCTGTCTGATCTCTTCCATTTCCAATTCCGCTCCGCCTGTGGTTACTGTGAATGATGACACTCGCCACGGTTTAGAAACTGGGGATTTAGTGTCATTCCGTGAAGTGACGGGATTTTCGTTCTTGAATGACTGTAAACCGAGGAAAGTAACTGTGACTGGCCCGTTCACATTTACCCTGGATATCCTTGATAACACCGACCAACAACTCTTTGAGCAAGGACAACCGTCCACCGGAGGCTACGTTACCCAGGTCAAACAGCCCCTCGTAACGAATTTTAGAGATTTGGAGAATGCGCTCGCAACACCAGGGGAGTTCTTGATAAACGACTTTGCCAAGATTGGCCGTTCCGAGTTGCTTCACGTGGCATTCCAAGCGTTGGATGCGTTCCAAGAGAAGCACCAAGGTAATTACCCGAAACCAGGATGCATGCTGGATGCGGAAGAAGTATTTACTCTTGCTTCAGAGACCAACAAGCAGTCTGCTTCAAAGAAGCTGTTTAGTGTCGAGAACATTGATACCGCTGAGTCAAAAAAGATCATTAAAGCGCTCGCGGCTGGCGCTACTGGTATGATATCCCCCATGGCTGCTTTCCTTGGAGGTATTGTCGGCCAGGAAGCTCTCAAGGCATGCAGTGGCAAGTTCACGCCAATCCAGCAGTTTTTCTATTTCGACGCAGTGGAGTGTCTCCCTGACGCCGTATATGCGGGCACACCTGACGAATTTGCGCCTGTTGGTTCTCGATACGACGGGCAGATTGTCGTGTTTGGCCGAAAGCTACAAGAAAAAATTAAGAGCCTGAATATGTTCCTTGTTGGTGCCGGTGCGATTGGCTGTGAAATGCTGAAAAACTGGGCCATGATGGGTGTAGCATCTAACGAGGATGGCACTATTCACATCACTGATATGGATACGATCGAAAAGTCGAATTTGAATCGTCAGCTCTTGTTCCGCTCAAAGGATGTACAACAGGCAAAGTCCTCAGTTGCTGCTCGGGCTATTAAAGATATGAACCCTGACATCAACGTGCAGGCTTACGTTTCGCGGGTCGGTGCAGAATCTGAAGATCAGTTCAACGATGACTTCTTCGAGTCGCTTTCTGGTGTATGCACGGCACTGGACAATGTTGAAGCTCGTTTGTATATGGACCAGCGCTGCTTGTTCTACGGTCTCCCAATGTTCGAGTCAGGCACGCTGGGAACAAAGGGCAATACTCAGATTGTCGTTCCGCACAAGACCGAGAACTACGGAGCTTCTCGGGACCCCCCTGAGAAGAGCATTCCGATTTGCACACTGAAGAACTTCCCGAATGCGATTGAGCACACTCTCCAGTGGGCGCGTGATTGGTTCGAAGGTGAGTTTTTCCAAGCACCTTCGGATGTGAACCGTTATTTAGAGGGACCAGCGTTCATGAAGGAACTTAGTGAGCAACAAAACACCAAGGTGGAAACACTTGAGCGACTAAAATGCTCACTTGTGGATGACCGTCCAATGTCGTTTGAGGACTGTATTTCGTGGGCTCGCTTCAAATTCGAAGAACTTTTCAGCAACCAGATCAAACAGCTTCTCTATAACTTTCCTCTCGATCAGGTATGCCCAATCTTGTTGTAACCGAATGATCTCTACTTACCCGAAATGTTTATTGTCCTGTAGTTGACCACGTCCGGTACTCCATTCTGGTCTGGGCCGAAGCGGCCCCCGACGCCAATCACATTTGACGTGAAGGACCCGCTGCACCTGGACTTCATCGTTTCCGTTGCGAACAGCCGCGCGAAGAATTATGGCCTTAAGGGACACACCGACAGAGATGTCTTCGCTCAAACTCTCGCAGGCATTTACGTTCCCGAGTTCTCGCCAAAGAAGGGTGTGAAAATTGCTGCTTCTGATGCTGAACTTAAGGAAGGCGCTGCTGCTGCTCCGGGGTTAGAAGACGCGGATGCTCAATGCGCTTTCATCCTGAAGGAATTGCCGAAGCCCGCTACTCTCGCAGGTTACCGAATGCAGCCCATTGAGTTTGACAAGGATGACGATTCCCACATGGAGGTTATTGTTTCTGTCTCCAACCTACGCGCACGCTCGTACAAGATTCCAGAGGAAGACATGCATAAGTCGCGCTTCATTGCTGGCAAGATCATTCCGGCCATTGCCACAACGACCGCACTCGTGACAGGCCTTGTGTGCTTTGAGTTCTTGAAGGTCTTCCAGGACAAGCCTCTAGACCACTACAAAAACGGATTTGTGAACCTCGCGCTGCCATTGTTTACCTTCGCCGAGCCGATTGAACCGAAGGCAACAAAGACGATGCTCAAGGGCGAAGAGTACAAATGGACAGCCTGGGACCGTCTGGAGGTGGACCGTGGTGACATGACCCTCAAAGAGTTCTTGGCGTACTTCGAGAAGGAGTATGATGCTGAGGTCTCCATGCTGTCATACGGTGTTACGATCCTCTACGCGATGTATTCGCAAAAGTCACGGTCGAAGGAGCGCATGGCGATGAAGATCTCGGACCTCGTGCGTACCGTGACCAAGAAGCCCATCGACCCGAAGCTGAAGTACCTCATCCTAGAGGTGTGCGCCATGGATGCGGATGGGGAGGATGTGGAACTGCCCTACCTGCGCTACCACTACAAGCAGCAGTAAGCAGGGAGGTCCCTAAATCAAGGCTCTTGGTAATCGAATAATACAGCTTCAACTTGCCTTTTAGCAAACCAATCAGATGCATTATGATAGTTTTTATGCTTTTTCAGAGGGTCAGGTGAATCCATTTTAAAGCAGTCAAATCGATAGAGAAGCTCGAGATGGCGCTGAACGTCGAGTTTAATCACCATTCCAAGCGCGTGAAGGTCACGCCTGGCACGACAATGGTTCGCCTAGCTATGAGCGATACCCACACACTTTTCGAATCATTCTGACCCACTTACCCACGCTGACTATGCAGTTCCAAGTATTAGAAGATGCACGAGAGCAGTTCGGCCTGAGTGGCACACGCCAATACCAGCTCCTTCATCGCAGCAAGCCTATCGATCTGTCCATCCCCTTTCGCCTGACAGGCATATCGAATAACGCATCCGTAGAGTTGACAGAGGTGGAGGGGGCAGCCGAGGTACAGCAAGTGCGTGTGTGCGTCCAGTTGCTCGACGGTAAGCGAGTCCAGGCATCTTTCGGGAGTGACTCGACTATGGAGCACATCTTGACGTTCTTTAAGCTACTTCCAGCATCAGATCGGGTAGGGATATCTTCGTTGTGTATTGCGACAGAAACTGATTGATGTTGTGCTAGTTCTCCCTTGGTTTCTTGCGGCGCGAGATAGATTTCCAAGATTTTACGACGACCACGTTAAAAGGTGGCACGAGTACCTACAACAAGAAATGTGTTTATATTATTATACTAACATTTCTTCGTTTGCGTCTACTCTAGAGCTCGGCATTCTGAGTGGTTCAGCAATGTTTCGTGTACAAGTTGCAGACGGACAAAGTGACTCTATTGCGCGAAGCACTCAAAGTCACTCCGTACCTAACACCCATAGTCCCTTTGTACCACCTCAGAAGGCTCATGAATCGTTTGTGTCTTCGGCATCTACTGTTTCTACACTCGAGAGGTCGAGTCGTGCTCCTGCACCGAAGACAGAGGACGTCGAAATGAAGGCTGTTGCTGATGAAAAATTGGTCGACGCGGAAGCTACCGTCATAAGCAGTTATGACGCCCTTCAACTCTTGCGAGACAACAACTTTGATGCAGTCTCACGCACCGCTATCACGACGCTGATGAAAATTGTCACAAACATCTTGTCCAATTTAGGTAATGCTCTCAACTCTCAGCAACGATGGCACAATCTAATTCTCTGTTTCTATAGAAAACGAGAAGATGCGTTCGATTCGCCTGTCGAATGCTGCATTCCATCGCTCGGTAGGACAAGTTAAGGGTGGTCTGGAGTTCTTGAGGTCTGTTGGGTTTACGGTGGTTCCAGAAACTCAAATGCTCGTGTTAAATCAAAGCCCAAACGATGAGAGCGTATTGCAGGAGGGACTTCGGCTGCTGAGTATTGAGGCCGATGATTTAAACATCTCGCCGGACAAACGTCCTGTGGTTCGTGAAAAAACGGCAGACCCAAACTTCGATGTATTCAAGTCGCAGATTACCCGCGTACAGGTATGATCGCTGAATGTATGTCTGGGCCACTTCAGAATTAAAAGTCCGTCGAAATGGTGCTTATCTAGATGCAACCGCGAGGCCCAAGTACGACAGAAGTTCTTGTCGACGCTCTAAGGTCCAAGCAAGACCAGCTAGTTGGACACGAGAAACCCCCTCGCAACACAACCGTTGTGCTTGACGGAAGACGATCAAGTGGTCGAATCGACGCAGCCGATACCCCAACCGAAATCGATCGAAGTGACGCACAACTACTGATCTCGAGCCTTAAAGCTCGGCGGGAGGAGATGGAAAAGACAAAGGTTAGTCCAATTGATAATGTTCATAGCCACTGGTTGTGGATGATGGTGGTGGCTTATGCGTTTATGGTCTATGTATCTCCAGAACTTCCGTACCCATGCGATGCGCGAGCTTGATGAGCTCAAGCGTAAAAGAGTCTTTCAAACGGCACTAATCCGTGTTCAGTTTCCGGATCGAGGTTCGTAAAGCTTCACAACAACATTCATTGCAATATATGTAACTCATCTGGTGGTGGTTTCGTGTTACATCGAAATGGATGATAGCTGTCATGCAGTCATATTTCCACCCGAATGAAACTATCCAAGATGTCATGGACCACGTGACAGAATGCTTGGCGGACCAGTATAAAACTAGCAAGTTTTATCTCTACGTGACACCTCCCACTCAGAAGCTGGCAGCTACGAAGACCCTGGCAGAATTGAATCTTGTACCTGCTGCTCTGACTTATCTCTCGTGGGTGGAGGCGCCTGAAGCCGAACTGGGTTGCATCGGTTTCTACTTCTGCAAGGACCTGGTAAGTGGTTTTAGCTCATGGATACCTAATTTGACTTATCAACTGATGCGTGTTTTATAATTGATGGATGAACACGCCGAGGCTAAAGAAGGTGTGGGTTTATTGCAGAATTCGACATATCCTAAGCCACTACAACTCGGTAAGTGTAATTGCCACATTCTTTGGAGTAGTATTTGTCTTTTGTGCTGAAGTTGAAATTGTGCTGGTCTAGAAACGCCTCCAAGTGAAACAAAGACTGAGTCGCGAGTTGAAATAACGCGGCAAGGTGCACAAGCGAAATCCACCAAGAAGCCGTCGTGGTTCAAGCTCTAACTTCCAGTCGTGAAGTGATCTCAATGAAAAGCCTTAAAGATCACGTTAAACCACAATACTTCGAAGCATAAAGACATGTTTTCATTATTTTCGAACTACCAGTGCACTTATGTATGCTCAAATCAAAGCATGAGCATAACTGTATATGATGCCGGACAAACCCTCCCTGCTCAGGGCTATAGCCACGTGCAACACTACGGCCTCACTACAGACACCGGTTGCTCCGTACCCACAATATCCTCCATGGTTGAGTCCACGGGTGGGACCAACTGAATGATGACCTGTTCTTTCTCAATTTCTTGGTTTTCACCGCAGGTAGGCTCGTTATTATCCCCCGAAAGACGATCTGGGCTTACAGATCGACTGGATGCTGCAGTTGTTGACCCCGACACGCTAACTTGCTCCCGTTTTACAAGTTGAGAGCCGGCACCTCTTAAATCTCGTAGATCTTTACGGAGCTTGAAATTGAAACCGTGTTTCGCATCGCGAACGTTGAAGAGATGATAGTACTTAGCCCACTGCAGCTCGCGCGTTGCAGGACCTGTTCGGACAGCCATCTTATCAATTGTCGTTCGGTCACCCATACTAACGAGTGCTGTCAAGGAAAGTCGCCTTGCAGTGCTCTTGACCTCTTTGTCATGCTGGATCTTCTCTTGCATCAGCGCACGCTTGCGTTGCTTCACTTGCTCTTTCTTCGTGAGTCTTTTCACCGGTGAGTCCTGCCCTTGATTAATCTTCTCCGGTGCCATAGTTCCGCGACAATTGTTAGAGTTGCAATGGCATTTCCACTCCATCGCCTGCTTTGTATGGAACTGGTAGTCGTAAGAAAGCTCGGTACCAGGCTCTATGTCCCTCAAAGCGGTGATAGCGATTCGGTTCACGCCTTTAACACGCCACTTCAGTAAGTGACAATTGGGATCACATGAGTGGTTAATGAACCTGGAAACACTGCCTTTAAATCGCGCATCGATGTACTCGCCCTTGCCTAGCTCCATAATGTACATGTTCTTGTCTTCAGGACTGTTCTTTGCGTGATCAAGTAGTCGGCGTTCTTTTTCTTCTTCATTGATCACTTCACCAACGTACTCGATCACAAGTTGCCCCGCCTTGACATGTTCCAGTACGCGAAGAGCCCACCCTTTTTCGACTGTGTGAAATTTCTGGAAGCGGGGGTACACCTTTTGGTGGAGAGCGCGGTTTCCGCAGTTTTCACCAAGCATGCAGTTTGATTCTCTAGTGTGTTTGTTGAACTTCATTCCCGGAGTTGGAGCTGGGCCGAAGCATTCGGTGAAACTCAGGCGGTTGATGCAGTCTTCGCCACACTTTTCCTTGCATACACACATCGGTGCATCTTCTAACGAAACCTTGGGTTGCTTGAACGTGTAAATGCTGCGACCCAGCTTGCGGTATGTTGGTGGTTGCAAACGAACATCTTCAATAATATTCTTCATAAGGCGAAAGTGATGGCAGTCGTCAGGATTGCTGGCGTCCGGGTCACGCTTCGGTAAGAACATCCATGGAAGGTGCAAACTGGAATCAACTGTCACTGTGTCAATGTTCCGGTCAGAAAGGTAAAATGACGGGATCTTCGGTAGCTCATCATCGGGATGTCTCCAGCACAATAAACCAACTGTGTTGTAGCGAGCGCTAGGGGGTACACACTGCGGATGATAAGCTTCAGGACACTTTAGGCAACACATGAGGTCAGGGCTTTTTTTCTTCCCCTCACATACGAAGCAAACGTGACGAGGGCATCGAAAAGAAGCGTCTGACTCTTGCAACTCTTCCACTGTTGAAGAACCCGGCTTAGTTTTACCTCCAGCTCGACGTGACATTTTGTTGGCATCGACACAGGTCTGGTGGAAGAATTTACCACATGACGCGACGCTGCAGCGAAACACACCACCCTTCTCGTTAATTGTTCCATTGCGGCCGCATGCAAAACACAACTGCTCATTCGTACGGCACTGTTCGCATAACCACTTCTCTCCTTCGGGTGCCGACTCGATGCCAAGACATGAGAAGTGATACGATTTGAGGCAGCCGCCATCGCATAATATCATGTCAGTAAGATCATCATCCTCAATTTCACCACACACCCCGCATAAGTCTTCTTCTGGAAACTTTGACTCAACAATCGCCGCGTCCTTTTTCTTCTTAGGAAGAGCTTTCGGTTTAAGTGCTCCGTTCTCAACACGTTTAGTAATCGCACGCCCCGATCGGGTGAGACCAGTCTGAACAAAGGTTGGCACCAGTTCTCGCTCCTCCGCCCCCAAACGTTCGAGGTTTTCATCAACAGACTGTGCAACTTCGAGCTTCTTTTCTACTCCACGTCGATGCTTGTCGATCTTAGCTTGATGCTTATTCCATGCCTTAGTCGCTCTTGAGGCTCGGGGCTGAATGCGATAATTACTGGACCTACTAATTTTCTCGTCACACTTGGAATTCCAACCCATGTAGTGAATAGTGTAGCCCTCGTCATTCAAGTGTTCAATCTTGGCCGCAAGCCACTCCTTAGTGCCCACGTCATACACATCCACCTGTTGTTTTTCCTCTAAATTACGACAAAACTCGTCGTGGGCACGCTTTTCCTCCTCGCTGGCGTGAATAGCAGCATTGCGAATGACATCTTCTTCATCCATTGGCTCGCTCATCTCGACGTCATCAGAGCTATCGCCCACAGTCTCGTCCGTTGTTTGACCGGTGGAGCCCAGTGCAGCACAATCATTCTTCTCAAGAGCGATACGCTTACATGGGGGCGATTCCAGTAACGCAGGGTCATCTACGTGAGAGCGTTTGTTGTTATCATTTGTAGTGTTTACCACCTCGATGTCTCCGGTAGCTGTGGTCGGAACATCAGCCTCCACCACAGAAGTTTCACCATTCAGTTCAGTAGAAACAGCGCTATCGACTTCTTCGTATCGCTCAGTCTTCGGTTTCTTGAAGATAGTAACATCTTTTGTTGCTTTGCTGTCGTGTTGATCAGCCACAGCCTTGTTTTGTCGGCGTCCGTTTCCTTCACCACACTTCCATTTGCATTCAAAGCCACGACTAGGGTCGAACTAGCCACACTTACTCCACTATCCAACCCGGTAACACTTGCGCTGGGCAGGTACATTGACGTAGGCTCTACCTGTTGTTGGGGCTGGTCAGCGCCACCAGCTCCCTCCATCTTATCCTCTGCGCCAAACAAAGCAAAGTGACCTCCACCACCTTCGCGCTCTTTTTGAACGCCTTTTATTGGTGTAAAATTGAATGTATTGTTTTGATTGGTGAAGAAATCTAAAAATAGATTCACCTATACCTGAAAAATGAAAGATGACCTGGAAGTCGGCGACCGGCTACTCCTTCAGCGCCATTCCTTCCGATACTAGTTACATCCAAGAGGGTCGTCTCGTCATCGTTCGCGTCGAAAGTGGAGGCCCAATGAAGTGGTGTGACCCCGAACTGCTCTTCTCACCGTATGCATGCAACACCCCTGCTGTACACCTCCAGCTACCACGAATGCCAAACGTCTCGTTGTCAAAGTAGCGTCTGCCCATGCAAAAGAAACACAGACTAGCGCCACAAGAACTTGTTTGGTCTTTGGATGACAGTAGCCCCATTATGTGGCTTTTCTTCTAACAGAATGGCTTCGTCGAGAATGAGTGTGTCCCCAGTGCAGTACTTCATGCTAGTAGCATCTTGGCGATCACATGCTAATATTCAAAGACTTAACCAATATGGCTTTCATAGCACTCACAACACAGTGAGATTGATGTGACTGGAGTCAAGAGTGCTGTACAGTGCTGTGTTGGGATATTGGTCCACGGAGAGGGTCAAATCAAGGGCGTGCGAGCGTGGTGCCTTCTGCCACATGCAACAATACATACCCGACAGGCCACTGACATAGGAGCTTAATGGCGAGTGAAGTACTTTCCTGTAAATTGAAGCGCCAACTGCAAAACATTAAGCAACATTTTGCTCAACAATCTCCAAAAGTCACTCGTCCCAAAGCTCGCAACATTCGTGTCTACGAGGAAGAACGTAGTCCAACCTGCAGTCACGGAATAAACATGGCAGGCAGCACAAGGCAAAGTTGGTGTATCTGCGCGAGATTGAGCGCAGCCCAGAAGCATGAAATGTGATCCTGAAATTCGGACGCTTAAGGCGATAATCATCCACAGCTCACCTTTTCAAAAACATTCAGCATGTCTGACCTGGGTCCTACTTCGAGCATGCATGAGGGAAGACGTGAAGCTTGTGCAGCCCACTGTACGAGATTGAGCAGAAGTTTGAATCTGACCAACTATCACTTAAACCGAGCAGAAAAGGTCTGGACAAGAAGTTTAATTTGTACCAAAACTCTTTGCAAAGACAGAATCAACAGCGCGACAAACGAAGCTGTCGAGGCTAAAGGATGTGTTGAAACGTGTTAGAATAACAGAGTTTCTGTGAGAGGGGAATTCAGTGATAGTTTGTGCTTCACCACTCGAACTACCTATAGTTGACGATCCCCACGACAACCAGTTAGAGAACCGAAGAAAACGATGCTCTGTTGCACTCTACCTCCGCCGTGGGTCCCGGCTCAGCTTCTTCAGGTCGGTTTGACCAGGAAGGAGGCCGGGGAGTGGGCCAGAGCCTCCAGGGGGTCCTGGAGGCACACCACCTGTCATTGGAGGCCAACCGTTCATAGGTGGTGGAGGCATGCCACCGACGTCGTCCTCACGAGCGCGCTTCATACCGGCAAGAATATGCGGCGGCGGAGGAGGAGGCACTAATAATCCAGTAGCACCTCCAGCAGGAGGCGGAGGAGGCATCATTCCCCTGGGAGGGAAACCTCGAGCGGATGGCGGTAAAGGCGGAGCTGGACCCACTCCGCCCGTGCTTATTGGAACACCGGTACCAGCTGAAACACCTTGAGGACGGATCTGACTAAGCAGCGCACTAATAGCGCCATTCCCGTCCATCGGGCAGTCCTGCTTCCAATGACCTTTTTGCCGGCATTTGTGACAAGTGTAGGACGGAGGTGGCACCTTGGGCTCCGTGCAATCCGAGATGTAGTGACCGGGAACGTTGCAGCGCTTGCACAAATACCCTTCAGGCGGAACCTTGCGCTGCATTTGACCGCTAGGATTATGCTGGTCCTTTGTGGGACAGTCCTCGATCCAATGACCCTTGGTTCCGCAGCGGTTGCACGTGTACGACTCGGGCGGTGGGCGACGGCCTCCATTTCCGCGGTTGTCTGTGGCGGACTTGTTGAAGGTTTGGAAATTCGCTGCGTTGATTGCGCTGGAACGAAGACTACCTGCACCGTCCGCCATTCCTGGCAGCACTTCCGTGCTGTCTGCCCCACCTCGCATGTGCATCATTCCTTCACCAGCCTCATGCTCGTTCAGCACGGTCTGACCGCCATTGTACTTGTCATCCATCGGGTCTCCCGGTCGATTTCGACACCAAAACTTCGTGCTATGGTCGTTACTTTAGTAGAGGGTAATATTGTAGAGCATAACATCATAAAGTCAGGTATCTCAAGCAGACATACGTAGAATGATATAGTAAGCGCACCTTCCAGTCGCGACAACGTGACCAACAGGATGCCACTGAATGTCCCAAACAGCAGTATCATGAGCTTGGGGAATGGAGGCCAACGCATTCTCTTTGCTGTTTGACAAGATACAGTAGCGAGTAAGTGCTTAAAATCCATCGACAGCCCACACAGCAACGTACCCAACTTCCCAATACATGAGTGACCCGTCGTACGAGCCACTGACAAAGAGGCGTTCATACCACGGATGCCACGCGATGGAGGTGACCTCACGCGCATGGCCCTTCAGTGTGGCAAACTCCTTGAGCATCCGTATGTCGTAGATTTTGATCAACTGATCACGACTGGCCGTTAGCAGCCAGTTTCCATTGGAGTTCCAGGCCACTTTGAACACCGTGTTCTTGTGTCCATGCAGCGTGTTGAGACTGTTGCCGGACTTGGGGTCCCAAATCTTTACCAAATTATCCTTACTGCCACTAGCCAGCAAACATTTCTGCGGATGGTAGGCAACACATTTGACGTCCCAACCATGTCCTGTAAGGACACGTTCTTCACGGCCGCTCTCAAAGTCCCAAATCTTCACTGTAGCATCATCTGAGCACGATACGAACTTGAAATCTGTCGGTGAGAAGCTGAGTGAGCGGACAGCTTCTCGATGTCCTTGTAATAGTTGCACATTGGTCATACTAGACTGCCAGTACTTGATCACACCTCCATGATCGGCTGTGACGAGCCAATTGTCGTTATGGGACCACACCATGGCTCTCACAGCGTCGTCATGGGCCTGCAAGATGGTCTCAAAGTTGAATGCCAGGCCGTTCCAGAGCGTAAACTCACCCACCGAATTGCCCGTGATAAGACGACGACCTTCGGGTGTCCACGTAAGGCAGTTGACAGGGCAGCGCTGTTTGTTGGTAGAACATCGACAGAACTTGGTACACACACACGAAGCCAGGTCGTCGTCTCCGGGGTAGGCCATGGGCGGCAGCATCTGCTTCTTGTAGAACGAATGCGGAGGTAGCGCGTGGGAGTGCACGCTACGCGCCAGCACAAAGCGGCGCTGCATCACATAGTTGATGAAAGTGGCGTTGGGGTCCACGCTCTTGCGCACGATGGGCTTTCGCATGCGTTTGTGGGGCGGCACACCGCCCGCATAGTGACTGGCGCCGACATCATGTCCACTCTTGAGCACCTGCGCCGGGTGCAGCTCTCCATTATCCATGACTTGATTGCTGTATGTGTAGCTCAACCGGTTTTTGAGTCAGCGTTTTTTAGTGCATACAGGTAAAAACGCATACAGATCGGGCATAACCGGTTTATCTAATTGAACAGAAGTTTACCGGTGATACTGGTATACCAAGTTTTGAGCCTACCGACGTACCGATATTCTTGAGCCATTGGGGGGGGGTTCCCACCAGTAAAGCTTCAGTAGGCTACTGAAAAAACTAACCAAAAAGCAGTACATGCAGTGGGGGGTTCCCACCAGTAAATTTCCAGTAGGCTACTGAAAAAGTTGTGCAACTGTGTCGTCTCGGAATTCACCCGCTGCGTTCGCACCAGTAAATCTCCAGCAGCTCTATTTCTGCCTCAAATCATCAATGCTGAGATGGCGCGCAGTTTATCCCCCGCGGAGCTGGTTGCTCTTGACTGGTTCACCTCCCGCTTTGACGTTTGCGAGGACACTAGCAGCGAGGACAGCGATGGATACGAAGAAACCAACCTTATATTTGTTTGTTGCCCAATTAAACTCTTACGAAAGCGTTGTTCGTTGGAAATAAGGTGAATATCGAGTACAAAACGGATGAACCTTGAGTACACAGGGTACCGAACCTAACGAACATCGAAACGGTGGAATCGATGAGTACACGCCTAAGTGTGTGGCGAAGTGGCTCGGCAGAGATTGCTGTCTGCCGGAAGGCCCTTGCTCACTGTGCTCCGGACTACCGACTAACGGAGGGGGTACTCCGATTGTCCGCTGACGCTGAGCTTGGTCTCACCTTGTGTACCCGTCGGTGGGGCGGGTTGCACTCTTCCGGTGACGTGAAGATGCCTTGGTTGGTTGTAAGTTGAGGAACCGTATGGACGGTACTCGGGATTGTTTGATGATCGCGCGGAACTTCTTCACGCGGTCGTCGGGCTGTAGTCGTAGATAAGCGTCCAATATATCTTGTTCTACGACTGGGGTGCCTTAGGGCGATATGTCCTAGGGCGTGGTGTCCTTGGGTGTGTGTGGGTCCTTTCCAGTGCTTACCGCTTACTATCGGCGGGGGTCTATCTGAGCACTGAGTCGATCACGAGCCTGGGCAAGCAATCCAGGTGTCGCTACGCCGTATACTCCGTCGCTTCGGTGATTCTCGTGCTGTCGGGGGCCAATATACGTTCCACCCGGGATGCAGAGGTCACTAGCGAGGTACAAGTAGAGTTCAGTCTTCGGGGGCCAATATACGTTCCACCCGGAGTCAGGAAGCCACTTGTGCAGTATAAGGTAAAACTCAGTCTGTATTCAATGGAAACCCAAAGATCCTTCTTCCTATCCTCCTATGCATCTAACAATGTCCCCTCGCGCTGGCTCCTTCGCTCCTGACCATCCATAGTCGTATGTACCATACTTGTGGTACGCCACATATCTGTTCGCCTGTCCATAGCCCATCCCGACAACTCGGAGTTGTCTAAATGATTGCACCATTTCGATCTCGGTCCAGATCGTGGGTCTCAGATCGTAAGTATCAGATCACGGGTGCCGGGATCGCGGGTAACCAGATCGCGGGTATTCAGATCGTGGGCCGACTGATGGCGGGTCGTGGGATTGTGGATTGCGTAATCACGACATCATCGACGGGTCGCTTTCGGATTTGCTTGTCATGTCCCCACCGCTGTCTGATCGGGTCCATCCTCGTGTCTACAAAGTGACGTCACTTCGTCACAATCGTCCCCTGCGTACGGCGAGGTCGTACAGCGGCTTCCACGTACGCAATCTTTTCCACGCAAGTTCCTGATCACCCACAACGACATCTGCGCTAGGCGCCTCTCTTCGCAGTTCGTCTTTGCTCTAGATAGCCTCCAGTCAGCACCTCATGTCCAACTCCAGTTCTTCCAGCTCCCCTCGTCGACCTTCACGTAACGCACATGGTCCTTCTCCTTCTATTCCAGTTCCGCCTACGGTTCGAGTCGCCTTGTCCACCGTCGATCCTGCGTCGATGCGGGCTTCTCTTGAGGTGATCGCGGCTGCATTACAACACGCTACTGAGTTAGCTTCGCTCGAGGAAGATCACCGGACTCTCCAAGCCGCCTTTGTTGATCGTGAGGCCCGTATCCGTGAACTGGAGCAGGAATTACAAGACGGCTACGCCTCCGCAGCTCCATTTGTGCACTTCGTCGAAAGGCGATACGGTCTCATGCGCCACCAGAGGGATGAAGCTCGGGAATCACTCGCCGAATGTTTGAATGCCTTACAAGAGCGTCTGGATAACGCCGCCCAACTTGCCCGTCTGCGGGAGCGGCTCCGACTGGCAGAAGAGATTCACTCCGAAGAGACTACTCCACTGCACACCCAGATTGCCGATCTGGAGTCTCGTTTGGCTGCTGCCCGATCCACCGCAGCGGTTCAGAAATTCCGCCGTCTTGCTCATCGTGTTACTGCTTTATCGAGTGAGCTGGCTGCGGCGACCACGGAGCTCGCGTCTAGTCGGGATTCGCTCCCCGCTCGTGATCAAGCGTTGGCTAATGCCACGGCCGAGTTGCAAGCGCATGAAGTCTCTCAGAAAGCGTTGGAGGACTCAGTAACTCAGCTCCAGAACCAAGTTGGTGCACTTGAGCGTCGACTGTCTCGGTCGCAGACGGAGCTATCCACGGTCTACGCGGCGCGCGACCGGTTCAGCGACGAGGCTGTCGCGGCTGAGGCAGAGTCTCTCCGACTCGCCAGCGAGTTGAAACAGGCGGTAGTGGAGCGAGATCGCTCTGCCACGGCCCTGCAACGATCTCGTAAGTACCCTGTTGTCCATGTTCTTTTCTCCCCCATCTGATCATGTCCCTGTGCTGCGTGTTCTAGAAAGCCAGGTGAACTCGTTTCGGGCTGCCATAGCTCGATGGGAGGGTCGTGTAAGCGATCTTCAGTCGAATCACAACCGACTTCAGGCTCTCGAGAAGGAAATCCATGATCTCCAAGGCGCGAACGCGTCGTTAGAGGCCGACATAGCCAGTGTGGGGGCAAACCGGCACGTCCTCGAGACGCAGTGTGAGCAGCTGACACGAGAAAGGGACTCAATGCGTGCGAGTCGGGACCACGCCGTCCAAGAGCGCGACGCCATCCGCACTCAGGTTGCTACTTTGGCTTCATCGGTGAGCGCTTCATCAGGCGGGGGTTCGACCCTTCTGTCTAGTTCCGCTTCCTCCAATCGGCACAGGCATAAGCGTGTTCGTAGCCGCTCTGCGAGTTCTCATCACGGGCGGTCTTCTCGTCGTCGGCGCCGGTTATCTCCAGTTCCGTCGCGAAGGAATTCACGCGGTAGATCGCGTCTTCGCCGAGCAGCGTCTGGGGCGATCTCATCTGATTCCGACAGTGACGAGTCTGTGCTTGCGGCATTGTCCGATCTGCGAGCTGATCGCCGACGTCGCGAGATTTCTTCCAGTGGATCGTCCCCAAGTCGTCCCATCTCCCTCGACTCTTCGTCACATGGGAATAGCTCGGAATCCAGTGACCTTGGTTCTTCCTCCAGCTGTTCCTCCAGTGTGGGTCGCAATCAAGGCACTGACCAGGACGCTAATGAACGTGGAGACTCTCTTCCCGATGGATCTCCACCCGACAGCAGCGGCGACGGGTCCGTTAACGGTTCGGATCACGACAGCGACCACAGCAGCGTGAGTGACGGAGCTCGTCCTCCCTGCAATCTGCTACTCACTTCCCAGCTTTTCGACCGACTCCCCCCCACCGGTATGCCTCGTGACCATTGGGTCCCCGGCTATAGCGTTCGTACGCAGATCTCCGCAACTCACGTTTCCCCTTGGCATGTCAAAAGTATACGCCGGGTTTGCGTCCAAGAGTTGAACCTGGATCTGCTCTTCCACCACTTTTCGAAACCCAAGCTTTGGATATTTCCGCGGAGTTACTCCACTCCGTCAGCGGGACAGTGGAACCCGGAGCTCATTGACGAAACCCACGTCAGGGCACTGTATGCTGCGACTCCCTGGCGTGTGCTCACCACCGCCGTAGCGCCGATTTCGTTTGTACCCTCTGGCGCTCTGGAGCCTGTCTTCCGGCGTTTCTCTGCTCTTCGGGATCATCACCAGCAAGCGTTATGGGAGGCTTCCCACTTCCTCCCCATATCCCCTGTTCTGCAATCCTGGAGTCCCTACCTCCGCGAACTTTGTCACGCCCGGAAACAACGTCGTTCCCGACTTGGAGCTGCTTGGAAGCGGTTTCTGCAGTGGGTGCTGAGGTGCATGGTAGCTGGTGAGTGCGACCTCGACGTGCTCCTCGATCCATTCATCGTACATTATCCTCGCCACGGCGAGCAATCCCGATGGTATCCCGGCTTCAACTGCAATCCAGTGCCGGCCGATCTGATTGACGGTCTACGTTTGGCCGATGACGCTGAGCCATGGCGTAACCAGTTTCGTACTCGCATTCAAGATCACCCGGGATCTCACTTGGCTCGTCTTGCGGGGAAATTCATTCCGGTGGCGTAGTTGGCTAGCTTCATCCGAGTGACCCCAGCGTCTGGTTCTCCATTTTGAATATCATTCCTTGAATTCATTCCTTAACTGATTCCATGCATACTTTTCCACCTTAGTGCACAGCCTCCCTGTGCACTCTTCATCCGTTTCCGTCCGTGGCAACCTACTTACCACGGATCGGGCCCAATCCTTCTTTAGTACACAACCACCTTGCGCACTCCTTCTCCGTTCACAGTCGTCGCGGCCAGCCCGCTACGATCTGCTCCCCTCCTCTTCGTGGGATTGCATTACGCTAAAACGGTTTCGACTCGTGCGGTCACGCTCGTACTCGTGTAGAAGTGCACCACAGTTCAAATCGGCCTCATCCACCCACGATGGTTCTTCGTAACCCTTCCAGCGCACCTTGTACTCTTTGTGTACTCGTCCATACCGCGTGCGCCTTCCCGATCGCACGTCTATGATCTGCTCCACTTCGAATTCGCCGTCCCCGAGCGGCATCTCCCAGCTATCTTCAGGAAGTAACGCTTCGTCGAAGTCGACTCGGTCACCTTCTTCGGTGTTTCTACGGGGCGGTCTGGGAACGTCTTCACCGGTTTCAACTTGGATAGGTGCACGATCGGAAAATGCGGTAGCCCGATCCCGTGGTTTCCAGCCGTGCTGCATGATTACCGATCAACTCTGCTACTCGAAATGGCCCGTGCCACATGTGCGCAAGCTTCCGTGCAAATCCCTCCTTCACTCGATCCAGATATAGCCATACCTGTGTCCCTTCTTCGATGCCGTGTGGTCGAACGTGCTCGTTGTGTTGCTCGGCCCTAGACCGAATAGCTTCGCGTAGCTTCTGATTAACCGCTTCTCTGGCCAGGAGGTATTGTTTTTGTATTTGATACCTCCACCTTCGTGGCACCACGTCCTGTTTCCGGGTCGACCCTATCGGCATTACGGCTTCCAATGTTGACCTCGGGTCCCAACCGTGCACCAGGTAGAATGAAGTGTCCCCACGCGTCGTGTCCTGCGCGGTGTTGAGTGCGAATGTTAGGCGCTCGGCGTAGTCGTCCCAATCTTGTTGGTTGACATCCGCGACATACATCTTTAACGCACGCGTCAGTGTTTGTACAGTCCGTTCGGCTTTCCCATTGGCCTGTGGGCGGTACGCCATAGTAGCACTCTGCCTCATCTTCACCATGCGGTTGAATGCCCGGAAAAATTCCGACATAAACCCGGGTTCTCGGTCGTGCCTGATCACCTCGCTGGCGCCGAATCTGCGGAAGACGCATTCTTCGTAGTTTTCAGCTATGGTTTGTGCTTCCCTTGACGAGCTCGCTTTAGCGATCACGTACCCCGAGAACACGTCGGCCCAGATTAATAACTCCGTATTGCCTTTGAAAGACCGCGGTAGCGACGGGATATGGTCCATTGATATTACCTGAAATGGGTACGTACCCTGGATATTCCCAGGGGACTCTCCCTGTACGGAGGGTCGTCCTTTGCCGGTCTCACAGTCTGTACATTCTCCCACGTATCTCTGCACACTTCGGTATAAGCCTCGCCAGTGGAAACGCGATCTAATTCTTTGGTACGTTCTTCCGATGCCCTGATGCCCTCCCTCAATACTGGAGTGATAATGATGTAGAAAATCTTGCTGCAGGCGTTCCGGGACAACTAGCTTGACGGCTCCGTCTCTGTCATCGTCCCGACTCACACGTCTGGGGCAAAAGAACAAAAGGTTGGCTTCGTCGACCTCATATTCCGACGCGATCTTAGAACACGCTTTCGCCTCGTCGGCTGTCAAGTTCTTCACGTCTCCTTTCAGATATGCTTTCAAGTCCGCGATCCACTTCTCCTCATTCTGGGCCGTCCGAATTCGTTCGCATCGTATACGCTGTACGATGTCTTCCGCTAGGATCGTGGATCGCGGTCGCGATCCGTTTCTTCCTCGGGTCACCGCCGACACGTGTATCACAGCCTCGGGCGGTTTGGGTCGTAATAATTCGTCTAGCCGGTTTAGAGTCAGAAGATCCTCGCGATCTTCTTCTGCGGTGACGACCTCTCCCTCTTGGCGTTGGAGGGCGGAGCTCGCTAGTCGGTCGGCGCTCTGATTCCAGTCTCTCTTCACATGCAGAAAGTCATGTTGGGGCCACGATTGCAGCCGATCTAATGCCTTTTGGCGAAGCAGTTGCAGGCCCGGGGCCTTACAATCGATCTCGCCCCGCATTTGTCGGATCACTAAGTTGGAGTCCCCGCAGATCACTACCCGTCCCCTGTCTCTAGCGGATAGCAGATCGAAACACAGCAGGAGCCCCCGGTATTCAGCTTCGTTGACGGTCAAATCTTCGCTGTAGTCGGACATCGCTTCGAGGATGGACCACTCCGGGAGCTTCCAGATAATTGCACTGAATGCTCCCCCCTTCCTCTTCGTACGTGCAGATCCGTCAAAGCTTGCGACCAGCAGCGCCTCTTCCGGCCCGATCGTCGGCAACGGAGTGCTAAGGTTCTTGCGCGGTTGCTTCCTAGGCGCGATCGCTACTAACGCCTCATCTACTTCATCTCGCGGTGTAATGCTCGCGGCGATAGCCCCAAGTATCTCTTCTTCCCCTCTGGCACACTTCGTGATTTCGAGCGTCCAACACGACAGCAGCGCGGCCCACTTCCCCAGACGTCCGTCGAAACCCGACGAATTCAAGAGCCAGGCCAGTGTGGAATATCGTGACAACACTTTGATCGGCCGCGTTACCAGTTGAGTGTAACATATATCCAAAATCCGAAGGAGAGCCAGGACCTCTTTGTCTACCATCCCGTAGTTGATCTCGTTGGACTTCAGGGTGCGGCTGGTGAACGTCACTGGCCAGTAGACTCCGTCGTACTCTTGCATCAAAGCTGCGGAGATGGCCCACTTGTTCGCGTAGAGGACAATTACTGGTGTTTTAGAGGGATCGAAGTGCCGCAAGGTCGGGGTTGCAACTATTTTCTCCTTTAGTCTGATGAACGCAGTCTTCGCTTTCGCCCAGCGGTCGTCCTCGTTCGCCTTTGTCGGATCGCCCCCAGGTTTCAGACCAGCCGAGTTGATCTTGTTGGCGCGGCGCAGTTCATGAAAGTCGGACTCGCGTAACTCATACAGGACTGCTGCGTAGACTGCGAAATCCTCGATGAAACGGCTATAATAGTTCAGGCTTCCCAAAAAGGACTGCATCGCTCGCAGAGTTTGTGGGAACGGCAGATTCGCCAAGTTGTCCAGATCCTTCGGACTCGCTTCGAGCCCATTCGCCGATACCTGGTGGCCCAAATATGCAACCTTGCGGTATCCCCAGGAGCTCTTTATTACGCTGATCGACAGGTTCCAACGGTCGCAGGCGTCGAGCAGTTTCTCGACCTTCTCGCAGAGGTCGCTCCACGAGTTTGCGGTTACCAAAATATCGTCAATGTACGACCTTCTTCCCAAGACTGACGGTCCGGATTCGGGATCCGGTTCGCCTTCCGTGAACACGTCTTTTATTCCCTCGTGGTGGTGTCCGGGACCGATACGCAGATGTCCATATAGTGCGTTGTCTACGAGACGTTGATAGATTTGCGGCGCATTTTTTAGCCCGAATGGCATACGCGTCCATTCAAATAGCCCGAAAGGAGTGATGAAGGCAGATATTCTTCGCGCGCGTTCCGTCATCGAGACTACCCAGAACCCACTTGCCATGTCCAAGGAACAGTACCAGAGCACTTTGTCTAAGTCTTCCAAGAGATCGTTGATCAACGGCATGGGGTACACCATTAATTTCGTCAAGCTGTTCACCAGCCGGTAATCGATGCAGAGTCGGATATCCACCCCATTCTTCTTTATGATGATCACGATTGGTGAAGCCCAAGGTGAGGTCGAGTGCGTGATGATCGTTGCGGACAGTAACCCCTTGATGAGATCGGACAACTTCTCCCGAAATTGTGGAGCGCAACGTTGTGCGATCGGCGTCGCTCCTCCCACATCGATGTCGCAGATCGCGCCTAATGCAGCGGGCGGTAATGCGTTCCCCTTCCCAATCAAGAGATGGGCTCTCTTCCAGATGATTTGCCGAAGTCTGTCGATCTCTTCTGGGGTATTAATCTCAGGGTCTCCCACCTGGAGGTCATCGATGGTGACTTCCTCCGTTGTGGTTACCACTTCCGGCAACACCGCCATTTGGCTCTCGACATCTTCGGCGAACAAATCACCGCCCTCGTGGATACACACTTGATCTGCTTCATGTAGCTCCTTCCCATCATCCGCCTGCAGTGAGTCCCGATCTTCCGGCTGCATCTTCGTTTGATCCGGCTCTGGATTCCCTGGTGCTTCAGTGAACACCTCATCCACTTCTCTTCCTTCCTCGTGCTTGATACCAGCTCCTGAGGGGCCTACCTTCGGCTCTCCCTTTGGATCCGTTGCTTGGGTCGTAGCGACCTTAGGATGATTCGCTTGTCGCGTCAGGATCTGAGTCGGGCGATCGTATCGAGGTCGCTCAACCATCGGTCCCAGCGTCACATCGTCCGATCCTGCGTCTTCCCGTCGATCCGTCGTTGCCTCGAAAGCAAGACTCTGCCATTCATTATACCGGCGTGAACCTATGGAGACGAAGCCGGCTTGTCGTGGTATGTGATCTCCTGATAACCAGATTCCAATCCATGTATCGTCGAAAAGAGTTAGAGGCTGGTTGGACAAGTTGGTTATTCGCAAATAGCTGCGCCGACCCAGTCCCTGGATGAGTGTTGGCACCCACCGTTCACCTCGCGTGATCCACAACTTTTGTCGATCTGTCCTGCGCGGATAGATTGGAACTTCCACCGAGTCCGCGACAGGAACTTCGATGTCATGACCCAGTTCTAATCGTCTCGAGTGCGCGCTGAATAACTGGCGGCGACCTGCCAACTGGATACGCACCTCATCAGGGAGGCAAAGTGTTCCGTCTGCAAGGTCCAGCCGTATTCCGGCAGGCACCATAAAGTCCATGCCGAGGATAGCCTCTTGGCCTGACAGGGACCCGACCCATGCGTCAAAGTAGTATACCAGCGTTCCAGCCAGCGTGACTTTGATTTTGGTACGTCCTTCGGTCATGTAGGCGTTTTCTCCTATACCGACACATTCTTGCCTCTGACTGTCGTCAATGTAGCATCCGACCTTACGAGCAAAGGTGGAGTCCACGATCGAGACTTCCGCGCCGGAGTCAAAGAGTAGGGTGGCCCTCTCATTGTTGAGCTTACCCACTGCCTTGGCTTGTTTGAACCACTTCCCCGGAGCATGGTACTTCCAATACCCGCGCGACTCTCCTGGCAACAGGTCCAGTTCCATAACCACATTTGAACGGGCATATTCATCCTTCCGCAGACTCGCAATCGCCCAGGTATGGTTCCCATGCATTTCACGTGTATTGTATGTCGAGTTTTCCCGATTACTAACCTTCAGTGGCCCCGCTTTCTTCTCGACGTATGCATATATGCAGATCTTAGAACGCTCGGCTCGTACCAGATTCCAACCTGGCGAGCGTTCTAATTTAACATCTTCTCCGCGTCAACGGGCAACATCCCAGCGTGTTTGGTGGGGACGTACCACTGACGGATCAAATTGTAAAATTCCTCCATCGGACATTTTCCGGCTTCGTGGATCTCTCCGCATGCACGACAGACAAACAGGCAATGGTCAGAAGGGTGGCCTTTCCGATTGCACTTCTGGCACGTTAACCTCTTCCAGCAGCCCAAGTCGTCATGTTTAGACGATCCGCAGTGAGTGCAGCGTGTTAACTTCGGTTTTCCGTCGTCCCGGGGTGGGGATCGCGGGTTTTCCTGGTTATCGCGGCCGGCAAAGGCGGCTACGTATATCTGACGGAACTCGTCCTCCGATCCCGAGTCTCCAGTATCCGATTCGGATTCACTGGAATCCGACGTCGTTCGTACCGCTTGCACTGCTCGGGCCGTCTTCGGTGGGGCGGCATTAGGCGTTGGGGCCGCCTTCTGCCGGAATCTGTTGGATCCGGCATGTGCCTTCCCTTGGCGAGCTTTGGCTCGCTGACGAGCACGCAACGTATCTTCTAAAGCATCCGCGTCTGCTAGTCGCAGTATGGCTAGCTGATCGGCCAAGTCGCGATCGTCCAGTGTCTCGATGTAGTGTTCCACGTGTTCGCGTCTCGTTGCTTCGGGACCGTCCTTAATCTGCAGCTTTGCTCTGAGGCCGGCGACGTTCAAACGATGCAAGTACTCCAGTGGTGACTCGTCGGATCGCTTTCTTGCGTGGTAGTATTGTCTTGCAACGGATACGCCTTGCCCGCAGTATTGCGTTTGAAACTTTCCCAGCAGATCCTTCCAGTTGCTTCGCGTGGAACGACTCAGTTGTCTATACCAATTGCGTGCTGGACCAGTCAGCAGATCACCAAAGACGAGACATTTCTCACCGTCCAAGGCTTGGTCGCGAACGAACGCGGACTTTACTTTGCCCAGCCAGCTTCTTGCACGGTCTTCATCGTTCTCCTTGCCTGAGAACTCCTTGAGTTCCGAGATCGCAGACACTCGGATACGTGGTGTGGCGACACCGGCTCTGGGCTGGGTCCCCGATGATACGCCTGCGGACGCCACCAGTGCTGGCCGGAGTACGTCGATGCTGAGGTCATCCGGGTCGAATTCACCCTGGTAGCCACTGTGTGACCCCACGGACTCCATTTCGACATCCCTCATTCCTCGGGGATCAGTTTGCGGTTCAGTCATTGGATGCGTTCTTGCCGTTTGCTGTTCCTTGAGGAACCGGTCCATCGCTGCATTGAAAAATGTATGCATACGATCCGAGTTCAGCGGAGCGTACGCCGCTCCTGGCTGATTTTGGCTTGCGTTCGCCTTGCGCTCGTGTAGCATTGATGATCCTGAGGGTCCCAACGTCATACGTTGTAGATCCGCTGAAGTGTCTGATCCTGCTTCCGAGGTGGCCGACGCGTATTGGGATGAACCGGTCTGGTACTCAGGACTCCGGAAAGTCGTCAGCTTGGGCGTTTCTCTGAGAGTTTTGCTGCTGGTTAGTGGCACCAGCAATTTGTGCAATGTCGCCGTTGCATCCTGGATCGCAACCAGTTCCAGATCAAATAGCACATTCGCATCAAAATGCTTCGGCTCGATGCCTGTTTCTTTCATCGTGCGCATCAAGATTTGGACTGCTTCGAGCTTGTTGGAGGTTTCAATGAGCGCTGTCACTGGCCCTTGCGGCATGTTACTCATCTTTGGGCGCATGATTTTCATGACCGGGTTTTCGGTCAGGAATGATGTCAGCTCCCTCTGATAGTAAGTCAACGCAATCTTGTCCGCTGCTCAGTTCTGCGTCTCTTCGCGACCTTCGACATCCGAATCAGGCGCCTTCAGCTTTTTCCGCGTGGATTTCGGTTTTTTCTTCTTCGAGGCTGCACGCGACGCTGGAGGGGTAATGGTGGATGAAGGTCTATCGGCTTGCGCCAATGGGCCTTCATCCGGCGAACGTAACGCGAGTTACGTTCCGCGGGGGCTCCCGCGGGAGCCTGGGGAGGAGGTCGAGGTTTCTCTTCGAGGTCTATCGCTGGGCCTCCCTCCTTGTCATCAACAGAGCTCCTCCCAGCGCTCTGGCGATGAGTGTATCCTGCTTCACTCAGCAGCGTTTGCGGCGATACACCTTCCGCTAACGCCTCAATCCCGGGTTCCAACTTGATCTTGGTGGCATCTTCGTTGGACTCACGGTGAAATCCCTGGTTCGAATCCGGGCTCGCGCACCATTGTGGCGAAGTGGCTCGGCAGAGATTGCTGTCTGCCGGAAGGCCCTTGCTCACTGTGCTCCGGACTACCGACTAACGGAGGGGGTACTCCGATTGTCCGCTGACGCTGAGCTTGGTCTCACCTTGTGTACCCGTCGGTGGGGCGGGTTGCACTCTTCCGGTGACGTGAAGATGCCTTGGTTGGTTGTAAGTTGAGGAACCGTATGGACGGTACTCGGGATTGTTTGATGATCGCGCGGAACTTCTTCACGCGGTCGTCGGGCTGTAGTCGTAGATAAGCGTCCAATATATCTTGTTCTACGACTGGGGTGCCTTAGGGCGATATGTCCTAGGGCGTGGTGTCCTTGGGTGTGTGTGGGTCCTTTCCAGTGCTTACCGCTTACTATCGGCGGGGGTCTATCTGAGCACTGAGTCGATCACGAGCCTGGGCAAGCAATCCAGGTGTCGCTACGCCGTATACTCCGTCGCTTCGGTGATTCTCGTGCTGTCGGGGGCCAATATACGTTCCACCCGGGATGCAGAGGTCACTAGCGAGGTACAAGTAGAGTTCAGTCTTCGGGGGCCAATATACGTTCCACCCGGAGTCAGGAAGCCACTTGTGCAGTATAAGGTAAAACTCAGTCTGTATTCAATGGAAACCCAAAGATCCTTCTTCCTATCCTCCTATGCATCTAACAATGTCCCCTCGCGCTGGCTCCTTCGCTCCTGACCATCCATAGTCGTATGTACCATACTTGTGGTACGCCACATATCTGTTCGCCTGTCCATAGCCCATCCCGACAACTCGGAGTTGTCTAAATGATTGCACCATTTCGATCTCGGTCCAGATCGTGGGTCTCAGATCGTAAGTATCAGATCACGGGTGCCGGGATCGCGGGTAACCAGATCGCGGGTATTCAGATCGTGGGCCGACTGATGGCGGGTCGTGGGATTGTGGATTGCGTAATCACGACATCATCGACGGGTCGCTTTCGGATTTGCTTGTCATGTCCCCGCCGCTGTCTGGTCGGGTCCATCCTCGTGTCCACAAAGTGACGTCACTTCGTCACAATAGGTCTTAACATTAAATCAGAACCGAATTTGCATCGTACGACATAAGTGCTTCGCTACGCGCCTGGAAACGGGAACTACATTGGTCCTACGGTATTAATAGCGATTTAGGTGTATAGATCTAGGGTGGTTGATAATATCTAGATAATATATTGGCTAGATCCAACCTCCTAGTATCTTACCCTAAGTGCAGATCCAAAATCCCGGTATTAATTGCTTAGCCGGTAGATCTTCGGTTTCTCAAGTATCAAGATCGCGCTATAGGAAGCGCCAAGCAATCAAAGGACCCCGCATAAAGGGAAATCAACACAAAGGAATTACTACAAGGCCGGATCCAGATCTAGGCCGCCGGATCCAAGCTTGATCTAATCGCTTGGACTCCGGATCTACTACTGGCGAGTGGTGTGAAGACTCCCACGCTACTCTACGACCCCAACGTCACGCCAAGACGTTCAACCAACACCGATCGAGCAACTTAGCAGTCACCAAGAGAGGAAGATCCAGCCCAACCGACGGGTACACAAGGTGAGCAAGTTCAGCAGATCACGGATCATCGGAGGACCCCTTCGTTAGTCGGTGTCCGGGCATTGGTGGGAAGTTGGATCTAGCGATCTCGCAGATTTTGCTGATCCTGCTACACCACGATGGTGCGCGTGCCCGGATCTGTTGGTGACTCGGGATTTCACCGTGAGTCTCAAGAAGATGTTCAAGTGTAGGTTGAACAAGGGGAACAAGCGTCATCGGACCTCGGATCGACGATGATGCCGCTGAATGAATCAAGATCCGCGGATCAGCAGAGCGCTAGGAGGAACTCTGCTGACGGAAGAGAGGGTGATCTGGATCCAGATCCAGATCTAGAAGAAAAACCTCTACCTCCACAGGTCCCCGCGGGGACCCCGGCGGATCTCGGCGCAAGTCGAGATCCGAACAAAACAAGGGAAGGCGAAAGCGGAACCGTACAGATTGGTCGGATCCCCGATCGAGCCTCCACCATATCCAGCCAAGGACCCTTCAATCTCCAGATCCGATAAGAAGAAGCCCAAAAAGAAGTCAACACGGAAGAAGATGAGAGCTCCAGAGATGGATGATGAAGATCAAATCGGATCGAAACCTAGATTCAGATCGGGACAAGGTTGGTCCGACGAAGATCTAGAGAACTTGTTCTATCACAAGGAACTTCGCGAGTTCTTGGATCGAGATCCCGTGATGCGGATCCTGAGGCTGAAGCAGGTCGGGGATCCAAGGGAACCTGTATCAGCTCCGATCAAGACTGCGAACAAATTAGAAGCAGTCAAAAAGAGTTGCGACTGTTGAAGGAAGCAGGGATGACTACTGGAGCTTTCGATGCGGATGATGTCTTTGATCTGGATCTGAAGGTGATCCAGACTGCCACCAAGAATTTATTCTCCAAGCTTAAGATCCTGGTCGGCGAGATCCCGCAGATCACAGAACCAGTGCCTTCACCTCCGGCAAGTATTACGGACCGCCAAACGTCCTCATCACATTACGCATCGGCTGCCGAGGACGAATCAGATCTCTCATCGGAGCCTAAGCGAATGTCACTGGGACCGTCTGGTACTTCAATGCTGGAGGCGCGATCCAAGATCCAACGTCGGAATCCGCCGAGATCCGGCCGCTCAAGGACGATCCCGGCCTCCGAAGACCAGATCACAGCAGCCACAACGTCAGATGCTTCGTCAGGCACCTTGCAGAAGTATTTCGAAGCGGCCATGAGTAGATTCCTGGCGAACAGCGAGGGCCGATCATTGATTAAGGGGCGGTGAAGGCACCGGATCCAGGATCGCAAGATGTAGATATGGAATCTGTCAGATCTGAACACAGCACATCTCGATGGGAGTATGATCCAGACGATATCGACTTCCCCATGGCTGCTCGAGCGACGGTCGCGACAGCCATGACCGGATCAGCCGGATCAACCATGATCCAGAGAGTCCGGATCTCCGCGATCTCAGACCTCAAGGAATTCACGGGGAAAGATCAAGACGAAGATCGGGCCAGAGCGTGGATTGGCAAAGTGAAATCGGCGTTCATGCGAGATCAAGCCTCCGATGAAGAGAAATGTTTGACCTTTGCGAATCTATTGGCTGGATCCGCCAAGAATTGGTATCGGCACCTAAGCAGATCCACCCGTAACAAGTGGTCGGATCTGCTTCGAGCCTTCCAGATCCAGTACTGCGGATTGGGGGTATCAGTGGCTAGACAATACTATCATGCCCGACGCCGACCAGAAGAATCTCCCCTCGATTATCTTTACCGCCTAAATGTTGCCGGATTACGCGCAAAATTGAAGATCAAGGACGGTAACGCGAAGGATCGACGCGAACATGTGGATCACTATATTGAGACTCTGGAAGATCAAGATCTAACTGACAGGCTGACTCTGCTACGACTATCCGACGCGGACGATCCGGAAGAAGTACTACGAGCCCGTGAACGTGCAAAGAGCAGGCAGAAGAAGGCCGCATTCGGATCCAGCAAGTACCGACAGAAAGCGACTAATCCGGCACCTGCAGCTACGGCGAAACATGTCCGTGCGGTACAGATCCGGACGGTAGAGTCTGAATCTGAGTCTGGATCCGACGGATCGGATGGATCTGACCCGGACGGAGACAATCATCGGCGGATCTACCTGGCAGCTGAACAGGAGGTTATTCCAAAAACTGAATCCGGTATGGAGAAGGTCGAGCAAGTACCAATCATCCACAAGTCGACGGATCAAACCCCACCAGATCATAGATCCCGGATCCAGAGCGGCGGATCCGATCGGAATCGTTGCTCACACTGTGGATCCAAGAAGCATTCAGATCTAGGATGCTGGAGACGCCTCACTTGTCATAAGTGTGACAAGCGAGGACATCCGGCAGATCACTGCCTCTTTGTGTGCCGGGGGTGCGGAGAATTACATGATATGGGAAAATGCCCTATGGAAGAGTTCTACAACCAGATCCGCCAATGGTTCAACCCAGCCAAACATGCAGGTATGCTTCCGGAATCTGCAGAAAAGATGTTAAACTAGGACGCTCGCCGGGTTGGAATCCGGTACGAGCCGAGCGGTCTAGATATTGCATCTATGCATTTGTGAACAAGAAATCGGTAGATCAGGGTAGCAAGATCCCAGATCTACGCGGTAATACATATGATCTGAATGGAAACCGTGCTGTCGCAATTTCGAGTATCCGCCAGGCGGACGATTATTCCAGATCTGAAGTGACCATGATGGTGGACCTCCGCCCAGGAGAGATAAGGGGTTATTGGAAGCAACAGGATCCAGATCTGTGGTTCAAGCCCACAGAGCAAGAGGATATGCCAGTGATCCAGAAGCCAAGTCAGATCAAGGAGATCCGAAGATCCGAAGTCATGGATCTCTTGCCAGGAGAATCTCGGGGATATTGGAAACACTATGCCCCGGGAAAATGGTTCCGACAAGCCAAGATCGCTGGTAAGATCAACAATGAGAGAGGGGTCTTGCTCTTAGATACAGGCGCCGAAGTGTCCATAGTGGATACGGCCTTTGCTCGTAAGGTTGGGTGCTATATCGATACGAGCCAGATCCAAGACTGCGTTGGGATTGGTGAAAGTGTTTACAGGACAGAAGGGAGAACCCGGATCAAGATCACTATGGCCGGATCGCTGGTTTACTTTTTCGATATTTGGGTTGGAGATCTGGCAGGCCAAGATGCCATCCTGGGTATGGATTTCATGGTGCCGGCGGGGATCCGACTGGATCTAGCCTACGGATCTATAAGCTTACCGGATGAGGTGCGGATCCAGCTTAGTGGGCGTCGACAGCTCTATAGCGACAAGGCCCGGCTGGTAACCGTAGGAGAACATATCCAGATCGAGATCGGGCAATCAGTGGAGCTTCAACTACATCTCCGGATGTCAGATCACGAGAAGTTCTGGGTCACCCGGGGGGATCGTTGGGTACCTACGGTGGTGAAAGGCCTCGGAAGGAGACGGTACTTGCAGATCACCAACGTAAGTGATAAGGCAATCATATTGCAAGAAGATGTAAGGGTCGGGATCTGACTAGCGGGTGATCATATTCCCCGGATGCCAGGATTTGTCTCGGTAGGGTCACGTCGGTACATGGAATGGCAAAATCTAGCTCTAGAAGCTACGGTGGAAAGAGGATCTGAACATAATGAGATCTTGATGGGGTCAGCAGAGCCGATGGTGGATCGACCCTCCTACCCTGCACCTCGCGCTATCCTGAAGAGACCTGAGATCTCGCAGATACAGGTAAAACCAGCGTTGACGACCGAAGATCAACCATCAGCGGGGATGGATCCGCAAGATCGGACCCCGATCCAACCGGTAGAGACTGAGGTGACAAACCAAAACATGGATCAGGTAAAGGCGGATGATTTGGATCCGGTGATTGGGGGATCAGCTAAAAGAGATCCACCCGGACAGTTACCGACCCCGATACAGGAGGCGTCACCAGAGAATCAGAACAATTCCCCGGATCCAGAGCCGGATCCAGAGGTACATTACCATGAAGGTAACGATCTGTATGCGGAAGATGTGGATCAAGAGATGGCGATCCTCCCAGAGATCAACCCCACCACGGATGAGGTGAAGATTGAGGATATCCAGGTTGGAGATCCGGGGATCCAGACCACTGCAGAGATCGAACGATTGCGCCAGAAGATTTGGAAGTATCGACATCTTCTCATCGGGAAGGGGAACGCTCTACCACCAGCCGCAAGAGGTGTGGTCTGTGATATCGATGTGGGAGATGCTAGACCAATCGCCCAAAGAGTGAGGAAGATCGCCCCTCGATTTCGCGAGAAGCTATCGGAGCCGATCAAGGGATTATTATCAGCTAAGATGATCAGCTATTCCAGATCACCCTGGGCCTCCCCAATCGTGGTGATCGTGAAGAAGAATGGGGTGGACATTAGGCTTTGTATTGATTACCGCCTGGTCAATAGCCTTACTCAACTGATGGTCTACCCTATGCCCCTGATCAACGATCTTCTGGAAGATCAGGATAAAGTCTTGTGGTATTGCTCCTTAGATATGGCCAGTGGATTCTGGGTGGTGACTATGACAGATCGGGCTCGAGCGATCTCAGCTTTCATTACCCCATTTGGGCTATTCGAATGGAATCGTATGCCGCTCGGCTTGAAGAATGCGCCGCAGATCTACCAACGTCTGATCGACAACGCCTTGTATGGATTCACCCGGATCCCGCCTCCTGGATCAGATCCAAGATCTACAGATGTGTTCGAAGTGGGAGAGGCCGATGATCCGGACAAGCCATCAGTGATCGGACGCAGATCGTATATCGATGACATCCTTATACCAGCGGATAGTTGGGATCAGCTATGTGACCGAGTGGACGCCCTACTGGAGGCGTGCGATAGATGGAATTTGTCGATCAGTGTGGTGAAGAGTTTCTGGGGTATGAATAAAGTGGAATATCTGGGTCATCGCGTCTCGAAAGATGGACTGGAGGCGAATCCCAAGGACTTAGGGGCATTTACGGATCTGACCTTTCCTGGATCGCTGCGATAGATGCAGTCTTTTCTGGGAAGTTTAAATTACTACAGTAGGTTTATCGAAGACTACGCTATCTACGCAGCCGTGTTGTACGAGTTGAGGGAGGTTGATTTCGCCGCAATGTCTAAAGGTGATATGCGGATCCAGATCGAGCGAAGTATGGAACATAAAGGGTTGGATCAACTAGATCTGAAGGAAGATCCAGGATTGGATCTGACATTAAGGCCCATGGAAACGTCGGATCTAGGAAGACTGGATAGAGACCAGGCTGATTCGCGGTGGATCCGGGCTCATCGGGCCTTCGAGACACTCAAATCAAAGATCGCATCCACTCCAATCCTACGCCATTTTGATATGGATCGGGAGGCTGTGGTGATCGTATATGCAAATGACTGGGCGATCTCGGCAGCTCTCGTGCAAGAGTATGACCAGATCTACTATCCGATCACTTTCGTGAGCCGGACGTTGAAGTCGAACGAGTTGAATTACAGCCCAGTGGAGAAAGAAGTGTTGGCGTTGCTAAGGATCCTGGATCTCGGATATAACATGTTGGTGGGACGTCGGATCCGGGTGCTGACTAGATACTCCACGTTGGCCTGGTTATTTAGATCGACTGGATTACAAGGGCGATTGGGCCAATGGGCGGCACTGTTATCACCGTGGATGTTAGAGATTGTGAAATGCGTTAAAGGAGAAGAAGAGATCCTAGGGGTAATTGCGGCTAGTATCACGCCCAGATCCAGGGTGGATGAAACTTTGATCCAGATCTCGCCCAAGAAAGAGCCACGACGGAAGATCCAAGCTCCAATCCCTGCGATCCAAGCAGAAGAGGAGCTATATGTAGTCAGTTTCCATGGATCAGCCCGCGTGAAGCGTGGAGGCGGCGCATATAGTGCGATCTTGTGGAAATTGCCTGAATGGACGGTGATCCAGGCTAAATCAGCCTACGCGGAAGATCTTACCGTCAACGAGGCTGAATATCATGGGCTGTTGCTATGCCTGGATCTGTTAAGTACAGTGGATCGCAAACGAGTGGTGTTCTGTGGTGACTCTAATCTGGTGATCCGACAGGTCAGGGGTGAGATCGAGTGTAAGGCACCCGGTCTGAATCTACTCAAGCAAAGGGCTTTAGATCGTCTGAGAGACTGGCCAGATCACGAACTGGTGCATGTGAAAAGAGATTGGAACGGCAGCGCGGACAGTTTGGCTAGTGCAGCGCTGCAACGACAAGGTGGAGTGAAGATTGAGTCAGATGAGGATAAGCAGGATCTAATCACGCTGAACAGATTGGACGAGGTATTAGTGGTCAAGAGGGCCGACCAGGCAGCTCAGATCACGGCGGTGGTGACACGATCGGGCTCTAGATCTACGATACGGGCGACTTCAGACCCTCCATCATTGCGGGAAGAAGTAGTTCGGGATCTCAGGATTGATCGGATCCGACAAGCCCAAAACGAGGAGGCGTGGATCTCAGGACTGAAGAAATATCTGAATGGTGATTTACAAGATCTGACTCAGCAGGAAGCCAAATCATATGCTAATCTAGCGGCCGATTATGACCTGGATGATCACAATCTACTGTTCTACTGCCCTTCTACGAGATCGACGGATGCGGATCGAGATAAGCTGATGTGACTAGTGATCCCGGAAACACTACACCATTACCACGTGAGCCTGGAAGGTGCGCATCAAGGGATCGGTCGAATTTATCAGCGGATCCGAGATCATTTTCATTGGAGGGGCCTGTATAAGAGCGTCCAAAGATACGTGGGTGAATGTGTGGATTGTGAGACTGGTAAGAGTAAACCTCGGATCCAAGGAGAATCGCCAGGCAACCTTCAGGCAACATATCCTTTCCAGATCATAGCTGTGGATCACATCCCGTCCTTACCTAGATCGCATAAAGGGAATACGGAATTGTTGATCTTCGAAGATCTATTCTCGGGATATGTGATCGCGAAAGCCAGCTCATCAAGAACTGCTCAGACCGTCGCTGAATCATATGAGGAATGTGTCTTCCGACGATTTGGGGCCAGCGAAGCGATTAGGCATGATCGGGAACCAGGATTTATGTCCGATTTTTTCCCGAGCGTTTAACAAGATCTTGGGCCAACGTCAACGTGCAACGATGGCATATCGGCCCCAAGCCAACGGATCTGCAGAACGTATGGTCCAAACCACAACGCGGGCAATTAAGATGTATGTGCAGGATCTAGATCAACGAGATTGGGACGAGTATGCCGAGAGGATTACTTTTGCGATCAACACCGCACATGATCGGATCCGAGGAGAAACACCTTTTTATATGGTACATGGGTGGGATCCTAGATCCACCTTGGAAGCGGTGATCCCGGTGGGAAGTACGCGAAGACATGATCAGGATCCACGACGATGGAGATATCAGATCTAGCGGTACTATCAACAGGTTCGGGAACAGGTCAATCAACGGCTGCGAGAGGCTCCGACCGAGCGGATCTACACAACCAGGAGATCCGCTCACATCAGATCGAGGTCGGATCACGAGTGTGGCTGTATCTGGATCGAGTAAAAGAGGGATACGCTAAGAAGTTAGCCCACTTGTGGCATGGACCGTTCCGGATAGTGGAGAAAATGGGCGAACATGCGGTGAAGTTGGAGATCGCCGGATCCGGATATCACATTTTTCCTATGGTACACGTGAACAAGTTGAAGCTCGTGAAAGAGTATCCAGATCGACCACTAATGCGACTCAATGTGGAAGGTCAAGATCGTCTTGATTTTGACGAAGATCTATTACCAGGGGACAGCTGGATCCAAGATCGCGATCCTGATGAATATGAAGTGGAGAAGATCACAGGTATGAGATCAGGGAGAAGAACGAGATATGGACGGATCTACCGTGAATTCCTCGTACACTGGCGAGGATATGATGATCCAACTTGGGTGGATGAAGCAGATCTTAATTGTGGCGCTCTGCTACATGAGTTTCTGCGAGATCGCACGAATCATAATCGATTCGGTGTGATGCAATCTCACGAGGAATCGTGAGGTTGCAAGCTGGTTGTTGTCGTGGTGAAGTCGGTTGAAGGATCTACATGAGGGATGTAGATCGGTGGAATATGTATGCATATATACATTGAATACGATGAGGATGGAAGATCAAGTCTCGAGATCCAAGGATCCTAGCTGATCGAGGACGGTCATGACTCCACGGGAGCGGATCGAAGTAAATGGGAAGCATACAAGTCAAGATCACCGGACATATATTGAAGGACGTTATGAAAGGGAGATAAATCACTTACGAGAGCTAATCACTACGATCTAGCTACTGGTCGGTGGTTGCGCCACTTGAAGACCGAAGAATTTGCGATCCAAACGGGGGAGATGGCGCGCAGGGTGATCTGCAGTGTGATCCCGATAGTGGTTGCGCCAGGGATCTGCTGCGTCGGTCTCCGCTAACGCCTCCAGCAGATCAGTGGGCTCCCGGCGATTAAGCTGCGGATCGGCCAGATTTGCACGTCTGGCTTCGATCCCGGGATACCAAGCCACTTCGTCAGTCCGTTTGGGGAAGTGGAGGAAGAATGGATCTAGGAGCAGATCCAGATCACACCAACCTTCGATCATGGCTTGAATCAGCGTGAGTAACATGCGCTTCCACCTATTGCCCGCGTGGGATCGCCGATTGTTACGCTGTTTAGCGAAAGATCCCAGCCACGGCGATTGCGCGATCATGGACGCAGTGATCGGGAATTTGTGGGTCGATTCCCAGTACGCGATCAGCTCCGACGCTTCGAAATCGCGATATTGGCGGACGAAGATCCCAAGTCGGCCACCAACATCAGCCTCGAAGGAAATCGGAGACAGAATGTTCCGGATCACTCGCCAAGGCTCCGCCGCTTGTAGTGCCTTCACGTTGGCTTCTGTGATCAAATGACCACAGAAGGCGGGGGCCGTCGGAGATGTGTAGATCGTCGGCCGATGAGGGAAGATCCAGTCGGGCCGGAATGGCAGGATCGGGAACAAGAAGTTCACGGTCATGGCAATCAAGGTTTGATTTGCCAACCGGGACTCAACCCATCGATCGATGTCGGCGGCAGCCATAACCCGGACAATCCGCCGACCGGGAATACAACGACCCTCAGGGAATGGAACCTGAGAGACGAAAGTAATCCGAGGAGGCTGGCGTCCAGGAGGCAGATTGGCCGGGCCAGATCCACCTGTAGGACCGGGTCCATTGTCCTGACCTCCGGATCCCGCATCGGAGTTCGATCCATCGGATCCACCTGGAGATCCGCCGGATCCGGCTGCAGATCGGCGTTGGGGAGACGCATGATCTCGACGGCGGGCCTCAGATCGGGACTGGGAAATGGCCATCAAAGTTTGAGCCTCATAGAGGCCATCGGCCACTTCAGCGTCCTCCTCTTCGTCCTCATCCTCTGCCTCATCGGACCCAGATCCAATCTCGATCACCTCGCCTGAGGATCGACTGCGTTCGACATCTTGGGGAGGCGGGGTTGAGGCTTGATCTGGGGAAGGCGATCGCCCTTCAGCAGATTCCCCACCCAGATCAAACTCAGATGCGTCCTCTTCCTCCATGGACTCATCTTCCGCCTCGAGAGGGACCGATCGCTTCTTCTGAGGTCGCGATGGAGAGGGTGAGGTGGATCGGCTGCGAGATCGCTTAGATCTGGAAGTGTCAGCATCCTGATCTTCGCTGCCTGAAGTCTCCGCAGAAGGAGAACGTGGGATCCCTCCCGCGGGCTGATCCGTGTCGGATCCAGGATCCAGACGTAACTGGGTCTGAGGAGGAGGCGCCCCGATTGTAGCCGAGATGGATGTGAGGCGTTGGAAGGCTGCGGTGTATTCATGACGGAGAGCATCCCGTTCACGGACAACTTTACCCAGATCTCGAGAAAGCGTACGGATCTGAGCCTGATTCTCAGTGATGGTACGCTCCCGATCGGCATAAGCCTTCTGGGCTACCTCCACATCATGACGCGCACGAGTGATGTCGCCCTCCAGCGTCTGCAACCGAGCCCGATCTGAAGCCGATCCAGCCCGGTGAGCTGCCAGATCTGACCGCAATAATCTCAAGGTCTGCTGCGCTGACAAGATCTCCGCGTCTCGCGCGCGGATCTGATCTTGTAGAGAGTCGCGCTCTCGAGCGATCTGGTCGAGATCAGCTTGAGTGGGGCCCATGGGTTGGGGATCCGCCTGCGAGGATTGCGGATCAGGACCCGAAGACCCGTGATCAGCGCGATCGGAGCGAGATAGAAGCAGCTCTGCCTCGACCCGATCCAGCTCAGATCGAGTCCGGCGCAAGCTCTCCTCCGTCGCCGATAAGGTAGACTCAGCATCCTCCCGACTCCGATCCAGATCATGGTTGACCTGCTGAAGGTCCAAGATCTCTCCGCCGGCTTGCATCATCTCGGAGGTGAGATGGCGGATGGTGGATTCCAGATGACCCCGATCTTGACTCAGATCATCGATGTGTGCTTCCAGATGACGAATCTCATCAGACCGACGATCAAGATCTCGGTTGAGATCGACGATCTGGGCCTCTAGAGCCGAAATCTCGGGGGCAGGCTGAGGCGGCTCCAGACCGATAATGCGATCGGATTCTAAGGAGGATTGGAGGGCATCACGCACCTCTCGGAGGCGGTGAACCTCAGCCCGATAGCGCCCAATCTCCCGACCCTGAGTGGCGCACATCATTTCCAGCGACTCGAGGGAGCAGTGTGGTGTTGCAGAACGCACAAATCCGTCAGATGTGGGTAAATATCACGCAACCACAACAATCGCCGAGTTAGGTCGGCGTTTGTTGGCCTGCGCTGGGTTGTCCCCTAGCGGTTCGGCCCTTCCGGGACAGCTGGTGTCTCGCTTCCGCCGAGTACCAACCAACCAAGCCAGCCAATAATATGGTATCCCGTGCCCTCCACCAAAGGATGGACGACGACGCGTTAGCGCTTTTACGGGTCGCCGAGGCAAAGGCTACTCGGCTGAAAGAGTAACGGTACCCGGGCTGTACGGTATACCGACCCGCCGAGCTCGGCGGGGTTTGTTCTTCGCGCTTGGCGAGACACGCCCTTCCCCGGGCCAACCTAATCTCTTGGCGCTTCCAGTCAGAACTCTACAAGCTATGCCTCTCGAGTTCTGACGGCAGACATAATCCGGCCCGTGCAGGGACTAACCGGAAGAGTATACACGTGTTCTGGACCTAGAAAATTCTGCTCTGTTTAATACTAGGGGCTTAAGCCCCTTTTCTGATTCCTAATTGGTTCCTTTACAAATATCTAGTGAAATAGAGTCGTTATAGATCTCGCCGACCTTTCAGCCCAGTCGAAGCGACTGTTCCCGGCTCTCCCGATGGTCGTTAGTCCATGCGCCTGGTCGCATCTTCTTCCGGTACCTCTGAAGGTGCCATAGCCGAGTCCCTAGACTCGGCTTTCCCTTCTAAGAAGTCTTCAGCCGAGTCCGTACCGTAGACCACCGCTCCTAAGCTGCTTTTAAAGCCGAGCTCTGGTGCGTCGCAATCTTGTACCGTAGGCCACGGCTCCTTAGACTCAGCCAAGGGCCAAACTTGAGACCGATTACTACACCACAACTGCCCCGGTTATGATACGAGCCGAGCTGGTGAGTGTCAAAACCCATCACTGCAAATCTTCTTCCTGCCCAGCTCTCCCTCGTTTCTGTACGTCCAAGCTTTCCTGACTCCCTCGCACGATCGCATTGACAGTTGGTTCCCTCGCAAACTTCGTGTCTACCTTCGCGTCAATATGGCTTCTCGTTCTCGTTCCTTCGCAGCGCTGCATATCTCCACGGTCAGCCTCTAGCAATGGTTATGAGACGTCTGCCGAGTTGGTGGTTGGAGAGGTCGATGGTTCTGGGACCGTGTTCCCGATCATTGGCCCGGCCTCCTTAGCAGCCGGCTCCAGGTCTGAGCCGTTTTATTGCACGCGTTCGCTGCCAGTCGATTTCGTCGTATGACACCACTGTGGACTCCACCAACAAGCCGGTCATGACTACGCAGGCGACTTCTCCATGGACTTCGCCTTGGGCAGGACGACTCAACACAACTCCGATCATGCTGATCTTGCTCGGCTACTTGCGCTCGGACCAGGTTACCCTAATGCTGGCTGTTATCGACGAACGCCGAGCTTTCCAGAACTGCTGCTCGCAGGGCTTGAGGGCATACGTTGTGTTATCTTGAACGCGACAGCGTCGTTCAACCCACATCCCAACTGGGCTGGCGAAGCTCAACGCCGAGTCGTGAAGGCCGAGTCGTTAAAGCCGAGTCGCTGATGCCTGTACGACCTGTGCCGTTGCCTGTCAGCACCAAGGCACGTAGCGCTGCTGGGTTCGCTTGCGCGGAGCAGAAGCCTTGCCCCAGTCCCAGCTTTACGTCAAGCCGTTACTGGATGAAGGACCGGGCTAGCTTCGGCTCCGCCACGACTCATCGAACTCGGTGGGATCAACCAATACATCCCACAAGTCGGAATTACCAAGCTGAGCATCGAGACTTGAAAGTGAAGTCACTGACATCTAGGTGCGTAGCACTGCTGTGTCCACTTGCGCGAACCTGCAACCTTGTCCCAGCCTTACGCTTAGCTGTTATGTTGTCAAGCAGGTAGCCGACTCCTGGACGTTATTTCACTGGTTCTGCTAGTGGTAGTACCGCTCTGGAAACTCGGCTACCACCTTGTTCACCGTCGGTATCTTCGCGTATTAGCCTTCGTAACTCAGCTCAACCACGGAATACCTTTCCGGTGATACACCTACCTCGTCTAGGACTTCAAAATCGATCAATTCGCCAAATACTTCTCCTCTTGACTCAGCGTCACCAACGTTCTAGCCTAAGTTTTGGCGTATAAGCAACGCCCTCCATTTCACAATTCACATATAATCACATGAAATTTGACGCAGTAGCATTCCTACCCAGCTCAGCCTGCTGTCTGCACCGAGCTGGTGGGGTTCTTCTTAGTGCAATAGCTTTAATCCACATCTGCTACTTGCACCAATCGCAGGTGGTTTCCATGTTTCATTCCCACAGATAAGCAACTAGTATTTCTCCACAATAAGTGATCCAAACTCGGCACATCGTAACCAGTCCACATCACTTCGAATCTTGGCTCAATCCTAGCTGATTCCCAGATGTCCTCGGTCATCATTTCCTCAAAAAGCGGCCACTTCGGTTGAAAATAGATAAGCCGAGACACTAAGCCTCGTCCGTGCAATTTTTCTTGTCATCTCTTCGCCGAGTTTTCTCAACACATTTCTTACACTTGGCAAATCCCCATTTCGTGTCGCTTTTGATAGAACGGGTGGACGTTCCCTCTGAGCGACAACTTGTACGTCGTCGTCCGCATCTTCGCCGAGCTTAGCGGCCAGGTTGAGCTCCATTGGGCTCGAAACTCCCATCAGATCAACTTGGAGCGATAATTCTCCCACTTCGCAGAGTAACTTGGCTGTCGTCTTCACGTAGCCGAGCTCGGCGTTTTCTTCATACTCATACTCATCATCACTTTTCTCTTCATCTCTTGCATAACTTGGGGCATCCTTCTCTGTAAACTGGACACTGCTAGATCCGTCCGCCGTCGCGTCCATGGTCATCGTTGTAGCCGAGTCCGCCGAGTCGGAAAAACCCGCCGCGCTTATCCCCGCGTGGGGAGAGCCTTTGGCCGTCGCCGGGCTATCTTCACGTAGCGTGCTCGTTCCCCCAGTAATCCTTCTTCTTCTTCCTCCAATCTCCTTCTTCTTCTTCTCCGTCTTCTAGTTTGCTCGAAACTTGGTTACCTTGGTACCGACGAAAACCAAGCGCACCCCTGCTCCCAGGTCGCGGCACCAGTTGTGGTGTTGCAGAACGCACAAATCCGTCAGATGTGGGTAAATATCACGCAACCACAACAATCGCCGAGTTAGGTCGGCGTTTGTTGGCCTGCGCTGGGTTGTCCCCTAGCGGTTCGGCCCTTCCGGGACAGCTGGTGTCTCGCTTCCGCCGAGTACCAACCAACCAAGCCAGCCAATAATATGGTATCCCGTGCCCTCCACCAAAGGATGGACGACGACGCGTTAGCGCTTTTACGGGTCGCCGAGGCAAAGGCTACTCGGCTGAAAGAGTAACGGTACCCGGGCTGTACGGTATACCGACCCGCCGAGCTCGGCGGGGTTTGTTCTTCGCGCTTGGCGAGACACGCCCTTCCCCGGGCCAACCTAATCTCTTGGCGCTTCCAGTCAGAACTCTACAAGCTATGCCTCTCGAGTTCTGACGGCAGACATAATCCGGCCCGTGCAGGGACTTACCGGAAGAGTATACACGTGTTCTGGACCTAGAAAATTCTGCTCTGTTTAATACTAGGGGCTTAAGCCCCTTTTCTGATTCCTAATTGGTTCCTTTACAAATATCTAGTGAAATAGAGTCGTTATAGATCTCGCCGACCTTTCAGCCCAGTCGAAGCGACTGTTCCCGGCTCTCCCGATGGTCGTTAGTCCATGCGCCTGGTCGCATCTTCTTCCGGTACCTCTGAAGGTGCCATAGCCGAGTCCCTAGACTCGGCTTTCCCTTCTAAGAAGTCTTCAGCCGAGTCCGTACCGTAGACCACCGCTCCTAAGCTGCTTTTAAAGCCGAGCTCTGGTGCGTCGCAATCTTGTACCGTAGGCCACGGCTCCTTAGACTCAGCCAAGGGCCAAACTTGAGACCGATTACTACACCACAGCAGACGTGCTCGCGATTCCGATCCACGGCCTCATCGGCCCGGCGGGTGGCTAGCCGTAGATCGTCGCTCAAACGCAACACTCGGCGACGCAAAGCGACCACAGATCGACGGAGATCCTCGGGTGTGCCCCCAGTGGATCCACCGATCTCTGATCTAGGCGAAGGAGGATCGAGGCGGCCAGATCCATGTTGAGATCCATCGTGGCCGTGATCTGACATGATCGGTTGGAGAAGTGGAGAAACTTGTGTTCGACGAGGTGATTTGAAGGATGGGCGCAGTGAAGTTGTTGTGCAACTACGACTGACGACCAGGAGGCGGCTGTGGTGAAGTGGATCTGAAAGATTTGGTATTGGAATATCCAGGAAAGATCCGATTTGGACGTGATCGGATCTGACGTGATGTGATTGGAGTAGATGACGAGCTGATGTGGATGTATCTGGTGGTGGATCCAGTTGATGGATAAGATTGATGGAGATTAGTGACACCTTGGGTGGGACGTGATAGATGTATAGACATACGATTTATACATATACCCAGATCCGAAGGGTTGGGAGGATCACATAAGGATATGGATGATGTGGGACTGGCCTGATTACGAGATGGGTGTGGCAGTGTGTCTATATACACTGCGAAAACTGGTGATCTAAGTCTGGACCTCTGGATCTAGACTACAATCTACATCCGCGAGGACTAGATCGGTTCGCATATCAGGTTCCATTTAGGGAACTTGGATCAAGGCTTGTGGACCTAGATCCACAGGCCGATCCGGGTGATCTAGGACCTAGAGATATTATGACAAAGCTGGACGATGATTGGAGGGTTAACAGCATGGAGTAAGCTGGGATATATCACGGTTATGCTTATTACGAAGTATTGTCACTGGATCAACCATGGAAACCCCAGATCAAAGAGATCTAGCCGATCTAGCCAAGTTAGAATGGGATCAGCATGATCTAGCCTATTAAGGCATGATCTGACTCGGGAGACGTGTGATCTGGAGATCGTGGGGGATGATTACGATATTGGAGAAGGAAGAAGTCCAGATCACAACATTGCGACTAGTGATCTAATGTTTATGGTTCAGATCCAGGGTGATCTGCCAAGATGTCGACTGCTATGATGGTGAGGACAAGAAAGGGAAGGATTTTTTTTGGGTCAAATTTGGCGCAGGTCAAGAATGGGTCAACTCCGTTTTGGGTCAAAGGTGGGTCAAATTTGATCCTAATTTGACCCAAAAAGGAGACCTCAATTTAATTTATGATGAGCCTCTATAATTTAATATTATTATAGTAGTGTAATTATTGTATTTATAGAGAGAGATGTTTGTCCACGGCGGGTATCGATGTCTGTACCAATACAAACACTTATATAGAAACCAACACGAATAATAATTAGGTCGAGGGTACCTCCGCTTGGGTATAGTGGGTACGTGGTAAATTTGCGAAATGCGAACAACCCACGTCTTAAAGGGGTGAAGACTTAGCATTTGCTCTCATAACAGAAAACTCGTAAAACAGTCGTACGGGCGCTGGTCGCCACATGGGAATTTGCGGGGGATAAACCCTTTTGATTGTTTCTAACACAGACAATGTTCAAAAGAAATATCTGGAGAATTTACCATTACGTTTTGGAAAGTTATCTAGTATTCTGGAGATACAGACGCAATGGAGTCTTCGCTTGAGCCATCTGAGTCGAAAACGTCGTCACAGTCGGCTTCAGAACTTAAGCACCCCTCCAAATCTGGGTCAAGTCCAGGTGCTCGTTGAGAATTGGCATGTACTGGGGCTCTAGCTCTGCGGTTGGAAATGTCGTTCAGAAGACGAACATTCTCTCGGCTTTGTCTTTCGATAACAGCGATAAACTGTGTCACGTCTGGGTGGGCTATCAAGAAAGCTTCATTTAAGGTGCGGTTGTATCGCTCAAGTGGATTGTTGGTGCGGTTGACAATATCTTCACGCAGACCGTAAATGTTCCACCACTCTGGCTTGAACTTGATAATCCACGTTTGCTTGAAATATTTCCAAAACTGTTGCCAATTTTTCTTCGAGTATATGATGTTTTCATTTTCACAGTCCCTCTTGATTATAGCCCTGACGTCACGAATGCCGCGATTGGAAATTTCGCATCGCCGAATCGCGGTAAGCTTGTCGATGCAACCAGGACGCATTGCCAAATCCACTTCATCTGTTGAAATCTTCAGCTTCAGCATCTTGCGTCGTATAGCTTGCTTGAAATGGAAAAGACAACCGACAATTCTAGATTCTGGGAATTGATTCTTGTCGGCCTTGATCATGGCTAATTCATAATCGCAGACAACGTGCGCTGGGATCAACTTTTTATTGGGTGCGACGAAGATGTAGTGTAGAAGATGCTCGTACAGTTGGGTCGTTTTTCCAGACATCCATACCAAACTGGTAAATAGAGCTCAGAAATTTGATCAAAGATCATTACAATCACTAATTGGTAAAAAGACACTGGGACACACCGGTAAGTGGCGTCGATGAACACTGAACATTGGCGTTGCTTTGTACGATCCATCAATTGTGGGTGCGCCCAGCCGATCACACGATGGAGCACTTCATCTTCGTAATACGTAAAGTGGAACTGGAAAAACTTGAGTCCGGGACTGAATTTGACATCACTCAGAGGTTCGCTCTCAATGCGTCCAAACACATCACGACCAAAATGTTTCGTTCTAGTTCGATAAAGCCGACCCAAAACTTGTTTTTTTGTCGCTCCTTGAACAATGATATTGTCGTCGTTGTAGAATTGGTCCCGAATAGTTCGCCACACTTCCGTCGGTGTCAGTGTAACGTCGCGAAGACCTAATTCGTCGGTGGCAAGCAGCATTTGCTGTTTCCAGTTCACAAAAACGGGTGTGGGTCCTGTAGGAATGCGGTGGATTTCGGGAACGCAATCTGACATGTGAGTGCCCTGGACCACAGCATTCCCGCTCGAAACAAAGAGCTTGGCTTTGCATTTGGTCCTTCGATAGACGCTACACCGGTAGTGCTTAGTCGATTCCCCGTGATACCAGGCGTAAGTGTACCCTCGGAAATGAACGGTGTTGGTTCCAGGCACATTGATTGGCTGCCCCATATCTTGAATGTTGTTGTCTGTCTCGGTCGCCCGACCACCGTTCTCAACATCCACATCAGATGATGGTGTGTCCGATAAAACCAAGGTCGTCTCCGATGGTGCATCAGAGCCGGTATAATCGGATGAGCTGGACAGCGATGGAAGTGCCAAATTGTCGTGGATCATGATGGCGTAGAGGGAGGCGAAGCGAGGCTTGGGAAAAGGATTGAGTGAAGAACGGAAAATTGCGAACTGACGTTGTTAAGGATCATTTTTTCTTTGTTTACTTGTCTCTGATGACTGCTCTTTCGTGACTTAACATGGAATCGTGTAGTTGTCGGTTGTGCCCATGATTCCGTTGTTGTATGAATGTTCATATCGTCGTTTGCTCGGTTTCACGGTTCTAAATGTGTGCGTCCACGAGTGCACAACCCTTCCCTGTCGCAAGTGCGATGTGCGTTCATGTTCAGTCGCACATCGGTCGGGGACACGTGGTGGGATAAATAATGTAATTTAACGTTTTCAGCCAATCATGGCCCAACCTTTTTTGTCTGATAGTTGATTGACCCATAGTTGACCAATAAAGCGAGTTGACCCAACTTTGACCCAAAAGCGGAGTTGACCCATTCTTGACCTGCGCCAAATTTGACCCAAAAAAAGGGTTACCCAAGAAAGGACAAGAATCAGGATAGCGTAATCAGTCGATGTGTCGCTAAGGATAGGATACAGGATGGGATAGGTCTTAACATTAAATCAGAACCGAATTTGCATCGTACGACATAAGTGCTTCGCTACGCGCCTGGAAACGGGAACTACATTGGTCCTACGGTATTAATAGCGATTTAGGTGTATAGATCTAGGGTGGTTGATAATATCTAGATAATATATTGGCTAGATCCAACCTCCTAGTATCTTACCCTAAGTGCAGATCCAAAATCCCGGTATTAATTGCTTAGCCGGTAGATCTTCGGTTTCTCAAGTATCAAGATCGCGCTATAGGAAGCGCCAAGCAATCAAAGGACCCCGCATAAAGGGAAATCGACACAAAGGAATTACTACAAGGCCGGATCCAGATCTAGGCCGCCGGATCCAAGCTTGATCTAATCGCTTGGACTCCGGATCTACTACTGGCGAGTGGTGTGAAGACTCCCACGCTACTCTACGACCCCAACGTCACGCCAAGACGTTCAACCAACACCAATCGAGCAACTTAGCAGTCACCAAGAGAGGAAGATCCAGCCCAACCGACGGGTACACAAGGTGAGCAAGTTCAGCAGATCACGGATCATCGGAGGACCCCCTTCGTTAGTCGGTGTCCGGGCATTGGTGGGAAGTTGGATCTAGCGATCTCGCAGATTTTGCTGATCCCGCTACACCACACTAACTTCGCCGCTATTGGCTAGAATGCAATGAAACTTGATATAGACATGTTGGAGTAGATGATATGCATCTTTAACACACCTAGGTTGGGTATAGACAGGCGCAACAACCAATCAGAAAGAAGTACACATTCCGAGCACAAAACGGGCCGGAAAGAGTTGACATTTCGGGAAGATGCATACTAGACCGTCTTAAAGTTAAGCGAAGTGTTTACCATATGTTGCGGTGCGAATGGTTTAACCAATCAGCGATCGACGTCCATTTTGAAGTCCAACAAAAGCACATTCCTACAAGTGCCTTTGTAGTCGTACTAAAGAGCACTATTTTCTATGCGGCGTCGAATTAGGTTACACATCTACCATGATTTCATCCACTGAATGGAATGTGAGTATTCGATACTGAAATCAAGTGACATCCGTATTCAATACGTTCACAGCACTGTAATTCGAATGTCAATGCGAAAATCGAGGTGGAAGCGATATCGTTGATAATTCCATCGCGATGAAACGTCTTTTATGTGCACAGAACACATGGTAAGTGACTACACATCATAGTAACACATGTCCGAACACGGACATCCAGAATTACCCAGACAACCATGTCAGAAGGACTGTATCTGTGTGCAAATGTGTGCTATCTTTACATAGCCAGGACGATACTGGGTATAGACGCTACACTCGCTCTGATAGCTCCATTCAATATCCCATAATATGTAGATATGATTTGCGCCCTCGGTTGCGTCAAACGACCAATTATTGACCTCAATATCGCTATTCAAAGTGACCACCTCCAAACACGACCCCGGACATGCTATATATATTCCGCCGCGGATACACGTGTATCTGGGGGTCCTAGGGGTCCTGTTAGAGGCCTTATTTTAGGCATCCGGGGGTCCTAGCGAACGTGTATCCGGGGTCCCTTGACATCTGTTGACCCAAACCAAACAATATTGGGCAGCCTGGATTCACTAGATTAGGTACCCACAATAGCATACACATTTTGGAATCGTTCTAACTTCGCCACTATTGGCTGGAATGCAACGAAACTTGATATAGACATGTTGGGGTAGATGATATGCATCTTTAACACACCTAGGTTGGGTATAGACAGGCGCAACAACCAATCAGAAAGAAGTACACATTCCGAGCACAAAACGGGTCGGAAAGAGCTGAAAATTCGGGAAGATGCATACTAGACCTTTCTAAAGTTGATCGTAGTGTTTACCATATGTTGCGGTACGAATGATTCAGCCAATCAGCGATCGACGTCCATTTTGAAGTCCAGAGAAAGCACATTCCTACAAACGGCTTTGTAGTCGTAATAAAGAGCGTCTGTGCCCTTTGTAAAGCAAACCAGAATGATCCAATCATCTGAATTGGTTCAATAGTCATGCGATAATATAAATAAAGACGGAAATCTTGTGCGATGTAAATGATTACGAAACCGCTGTAAGTATTCTAAAATTATAATATGTTGTGATATAATTTTTGTTAGCAGAAAAATGATAGTATTTTAGGTAGAAGCGCGATGGTAAAGATAAATATTGTGGTAACATATATAAAGGTATATAGTGATATAATTTTTGTTGGTAGAGGAAACGATGTTATTGAAAATAAAAAAAACAAATGGTAAAGTTGAGGATTGTGATATCAATTATGGTGATAAAGTGAGACATAATAAAAATGTAAAATATTAAGATTGATAGAGAATTTGTTGGTAAAAATGTGTGTGCTAAATATTATAGTAGTACCATTTGGCATGATGCTATTTCCGATTTTCGAGCGACAGGTGGATATTACGTTACGATGTGATTGGCTATAATATGGGTTATGAGAGAGGGGGAGCTTGGGACACGGCTGCACCCGTGCGACATCTGTGGAAGATATTAGATGAACCATCGCCTGACTGTAAAGGGGCCCAATGGACCAGAAGTGTACTTCAGAGTGTGCACAACTCTGAAGGTCAAATGCACTCTGTCTGGTCACCGGACTTTCCCCGACGATGAGTGCCTAATTCCTGGCGGAAAGTCTCTCAGAAGAACGTATCTCTGAGAGACCTCATCCCGTTACCGTCCAGCGCGACGATGATGGTTCAAGGATCTACACTACTTACCCGCAGAGACCAAGTATTGCGCGCCGGACGCCGCGCACCCGCGCAACCCTCAAGAACTTCGTGTACGTTGAAGCATTGGTGCTCCGTACTATGATATTCCGTTCAAGACTCTGGTATTCCCCACTCTGAATGACCAAGACTTTGAAAACCAAAGTGATTTCAGACTCTGAAATCCCGGATACCAGACTCTGAAATCAACGAAGATTCAAGACCATACTGAAACCAAGTGAACCCAAGTTCAAGTCACGCAATCAAGTGATGTGTGACCTGCACATCCCCTGTAATGACGTCTCTACCCATCAGCCCATCGGGATCTGCTGCACTGACCATACTGAAACCAAGTTTAGGTCACGCAATCAAGTGATGCCTGCCCTGCACATCCCCCGTGATGACGTCTCTACCTGTCAACTCATCGAGATCTGCTGAACTGACTGCATACTGAAACCAAGTCAAGATACCTGATGCATACAAGAACCAAGTGTACCTGAGATATGAAGACTGAATGCATGAAGGACGCCAAGGACGACAAGAAGAAGAGAGTTACCAGATATATATGAGAGTTATGAGAAAGATAAGATGATAAACAGAGTTCAATTTGCTTGCTACTGCACAAGTCCGCTTGAGAGGTATCCAAGCCACTGCGTAGAGGACGTACGCCGTGTGATCTCCACCAAATTCAGTCCCCTTAGGTGGAGATCAGGTAACGTAGAGACCTGAGAGGACCCGCCTATTCCATATCCTAGTTGGGTCGTTTGTTTTGTCTCTAGCGGTAGCCCATTTCATATTGCTCGTTTGGACAGGCTCTGGAAACTAGACAGTCGTTTCCAGGGTGCAAGGTAGACTGTTATATATAGCTGATTGTATTGGTTTATATTTCCCTCTATATTAGAGGGTGGTGCGCGAACGTGACAGGGATACCAGACAGACCAGGTGTCTGGTAACGAGTCCCTAGTTGACCTGGAGTATTAGCCCACCGTTCAAGGGCCCAGAAAGAATAAGAACGGCTGTATATATTTGTATATTCCTGAACTCTGCATATTTGTTGTTTATCTCTGAAAGTCAAGTATCTCGGTTCTGGATTTGTGATATCCAGACACCGATATCAGACTATCTCTGGTATATTAACCTCTTTCCGACCACCAACTTTCTGGCAACCTACTTGGTTTCCAGAGACTCCGACTTCCGAACGCTCCTGGAAGGGCTTCCTGAACCCCGACACCAGACTCCAAAGGAACACAACTTCTCTTCACTACGTACTTTCAGACCCCGGCGAGGGTCATATTCCCAAGACAACGAACCCACAGGGATACCACAAGGTACCACACGCCCACCTACGTTGTACGACTCTGAAATCCTTTCAGTAGTCATATAACCGGGTTCACTATACGCCACCTGCTCCGCGATCAAAGTTTCACCGACTTCGCGACAACTGGTGCGCGTGCCCGGATCTTGGTATCGTGATATCACCGGATTTGAGAGTACAAGAAGAGAAAATTTCCTGTCAAGCGTCTATATTCAAGATGGCTACACCAGGATCTACGAGAGGAGGACGCCGTGGTCGCGGTCGCGGTGCTCTGACACGTCAATCCAAGCGTCTCCAAGGATTGCCGCCTGAGGAGCAACCAGACTTGGATGCTATCCAGAAGGCGGCTCGCGAGAAGAGGAAGGCTGCGCGAGAGAAGAAGGCCGCTGAGAGTGTGAACGTCGCGGAACCGGCGATCGAAGACCAGCCTGCTGCGGAACCAGAAGATGGAGAACGAGCTTTAAGGTATGTGCGTCGTGTGTTCCGCCGCTGGAAAGACATGGATGCCGGTAGAGTCGTCCCGCCAAGCGTCGAGTACGTATGGCCGACGACGAAGCCCAGTATAGCCGTCTTCCAGAAAGCCGCTGCAGCGACCGGCGACTACATCAAGTGGCGGTGCTCCTCTGTATTCCCTGAAGACATGTGGATTTCGGAGTTTCACGTGAGACGTCATGGTTTTGGTCGGATTCAAGACCTTTCCTACGTTGAGATTCCAATGAGCACGCTGACGGCACCAGAGTGTGTGGCTGTTCTCCAGACAATGCTGTACGAGGCGGGTTTTGAATTCCAGAACTTGCTCCCGACGTGGTCCCAGACCCAGGTGTCAGCGATCTTTGAGTCTCAGGTACGCAGTGTGGCGACCGAACTTCAGAGTCGTCTCGCCATGGAACTGGTTGAGTGGGCCACTGTGACTGCCAGGTTACAGGTTAACCGACTCTCAGAAGGTATGAAACAAGAAGACACAACAAGTCGAGAAGGAACCGATGGTGTATTACCTGACAAGGATGCTGACCTACAAGGACGACAGCTGATCATGCGCCTCCGGGTGACCGGACTCCGAGTGACGCATAGTTCCAATGGTTCCAGCAGTGATGAGCCGCCGCAGTCCAAGCGCTCACAGCAGAGACCGCCGCGCCCTCAAGTCTCGTCAACACCGTCAGCCTTGTCGACGCCGTCGCTGTCTTCATTGCCACAATACGAGAGTCGTTCTGATAACACACGACCAGAGTCCGGAACTCCCATGTCTGAAGATCGTAACAGCTCTCGAACTCGAATGACGGATGTGCCGGTTCCCAGTGTTATCGGGACCTCTGATGATCAGTCGTCTGGATTTCAGACCTCGCGTGGAAGCTCCACAGACTCGTCCTTGATGTCTGTGAGTCGAGGGGCGGCATCACACATGCCGCTGTCCGCAGAGGGTCTGGCGTTGATTGCCCAAGGCGCTGACGTCGGAGGAATGGTCTCCGGAGAAGGTGTGGGAATCCAAGTGACTCGAACGTTGTTTCCTATGAAATCGGAGCCTGAAGACATCGACATGCTGGAAGAAGGAGCTGAGGTGTCAGATGTAAAGCCTGAAAACCAGGCGTTCGGCCATGAGCCTTCACAGGGTTTCAGACAACCAACGTCAGAGATTCCGCTTTCATCTGTTTCCAGCCGAAGTGCAAGCCATCGAAGCCACCGCCAGAGTGTGAAGAGTGAAGACCTTCGGAAAACGCCGTCTCGACGCTTGAGTTCCATCGCGTCGAGTCGCACGAAGTCTGGAGCTCGAAGCTCTCAGAGATCAGGGCCTGCCCAGATCGGACTGAACGTCATGAGGCAACAGCAGGAGTGGCAGAGCCGGATGGAGCAAGCGCAGATGGAGTTCTTGGCCCGAGAACGCTTGGAGTCCATGGAACGTGACCGCCGTCGGGAACAACGCGACTTGGAAGCAAGACGCGAGATCCAGACGCTCACCGACCGCTTGTTGGAGTCTGAGAACGCGAGACTGGAGGCGGAGAGACGTGCTGACGATGCTGAAGAACGGAGAAGTTTGGTATCGGAGAGTAAACCCAGAAGCCGCAGCGTGGCAGAGCTGGAGACGCTGAAATCAGACCTCTGGAGGTCGGAAAGCCAACGTCTGGAATCAGAGTTTGCTGATCGCTGGCGACAGCGAGAAGCCGAAGCCGAAGCCCAACATGCGCGCGCGACAGACGAGATGAAGCGAGACTGGATTTCCCAAATGAAGACCTTACAGCAGCGGATGAAAGATATGGAAGCTGAGCGCGACAGGGAGAAAGAGAGTTCCCAGAACATGCAACGCTTCCAAGCCGGTCAGTTGAGAAACCTTCGAGCAACATTGTCCCAAGTTCAAGAGGCGCGAAGGGTCGGTCACCCTGATTTAGCAACTGCAACCCCGGGGTTAGACACTGAGGACCCTGAAGTTGCAATTAAGTATCCGGTATTCGGATCAGAAATCAGAAGTGAGGTTAGGGTTGAACCCATGTCGCACCCACCGGCTCTCAAGACGGCTCCTCGAGAAGTTGCGACCTTCCAGCAAACTGCCCCTGCGCGAAGCTCGGTGACGAAGCGAGTGAAGGCCGAGAGGAATGGCGCCGCCGCTACGACCACTACAGCAACCCAAGTGACTCGAGTAGCCTCGGTGACGGAAGCCAAGGGGGACATCAGGCGTGCATCGACTCCACGACGAGATCCACCGCGGAAATCAGACGCTAGACGGTCTAATGGAGACCGAGAGGCGCCCCGCCGAGAGAAGCGCCGTGGTGAAGCACCAGACCCTGGTGGAGACTCTGAGGACTCGAGCTCAGAATCCGAAAGCTCGTCTTCAGACGACTCTGAGCTTGGTGAAGTGGTGAACCTGACAGCAGCAGCACAAACTCAAGCTGGAACTACACTTCTGACGTTGAGGCCGTTCATGAACTCTAACAATCTCGGAGAGTTCGATCCTAGAGCCACACTCAGGGAACGCATCCACTGGTGGGAGCGATTCACGAATATGGCCTCTCAAGGAGGGTGGTCGACCAAGACACGCATTCAGGAACTCAAGTTGAAGCTTCCGGTATCTGCGCGTGACTGGTTTAACCAGCTCCCCAAGAGTGTGTCCCGTGACTGGAAGGAGTTGTCGTCAGAGTTCAAGAAGCGTTACTGTAAGGCGCGGTCATCGTATTCAGAGAGATATTTCACAATGGCTATGAAGGACTCTGAGACCCCGCTCGAATTCTTCTATCGACTCAACTCCGCCGCTGGGAAGGCCGACATTGATTTCAGAAAATCGTCCAAGCGTCTTGAGAAGCACGTGCTCCGTTTTATCACGAAGCTCAAGGATGCGCGCCTGAAAACTTCGCTACAAGGTCAGAGATTCCGACGTATTTCAGACTTGGAGTATGCTTTACAACAGGATGAAGATGTCTGGCGAACAGGTGACCAAGATATGACCACCACCAAGGCTCGAGACTTCCGAGCAGACAATATTCCACGAGGACCGTTCAAGCCCAAGCGCATGAACCGGACTTATGTCGTGAGAGACCCGGACTCTGAAGATTCTGATGATGATGACCACGAAAACCATAAGGGATCTTTAAAATCCGATCAGGATGCCAGAGACCAAACCGGTGATTCCAGATTTCAGATTGTGACTTCAGAGTCTACCCGTGATGGAGACACTGCGCAGACTTCATCGAGTGCCTCGACAGCTCCGCCGAGCGCAATTGGACGCAGAGACCTGACAAATGAAGTGTACCGAGTGATGGGTGACATGGGATGGCGTCCGCCGCCCCATTCCCCGTCTGGATCGTCAGGTCAGGGTTTTCATCAGAGACGTCCTGAAAATGGCGGTTATTGGAATAAGTTTTGCGAGAAATGTCAACGCCCAGGACACTCAGAAGAAGATTGCTGGAGGGATATCATGTGTGACCGGTGCCTGGAAAAAGGGCATCCAAGTCGAATGTGTCGAGCACCCCCTGTGAAGTGTGTGGAAAATTACATCCCGGAAAACCCTGTGAAGACTTGAAGACTCTGGAAACACTCAAGCAACTCGCCCGTCAAGGCGCACTGAAGGACATGCCAAACACCTGAGAGAAAGACTCTGGGTGAGGAGGCAGACTCTGGGAAGCCGTTAAACTAATACGCCCGTCGGATGGGGATCCGAAACGCGCCGGGCAAGGCAATACCCCAGAGTTATGTGTTCTAGTGTGTGTAGGACCGGAGCTGAGAAAGGTTCAAGATAAACCCCAACAATGCATGACCACTTTACCCAGAAATCAGCTGTGCCTTTCAGAAATCCAGGAAATGAGTTACCCGAGATCTCTGAAAACACCGATCCGATACCTGACGACACAGTGTCATTCAGACTGAAGGATGGCGAATGCTACGGCTGGTGGGAGGATAATTACCCTGATCGTTCCAAGCGAGATGTGGTGATGGTGCATGGTGCTGTGAATGATCGCCGGACTAAGATCTCCTGGATACCGGTGCGACTATCTGAGTTACGACTTTGCGCGTAAGCTCGGACTCAGACTCAAGTCGCACAAGCAAACTAAGGTATCAGGGATGGGTGGTGTTCCGACGTACATTGGCGCCAGCGCTGAGATCAAGTTGACACTTGGGCCAAGAGTGGTGTACATTGTGGATGTTTGGGTCGCGAATATTGGCGAAGGAATTGATGTGCTTTTAGGAATGGGCTTTATGTTTGCCGCTGAGTGAGGATCAGTACTCGCGAAGGTCTGGTGTCGTTACCAGACGAAGTCGTGGTGATGATGTGTAATTGGGAACCCGGTGACCACATTGGTCGTAGCAGGTTTGTCAGACCAAGCGAGGCTGTTCTTCTGAGTCCTGGTGAGGAGAGTCATTGTTAGGATTGATTACGGTCCGACGAATCTGCAACGGAAGTCGTAGGGCTGGACGTGGTGATCGTTGGGTTACGCAGCTGATCTATGCTGCCCGCTCATGGCCTGTGGCAGTTCGTGTGTGGTGAATATTTCCGATAAGAACACCTGGGTCAACGAGCTCTCTGATGTTCGCGAGGATCGTGGAATATGGCTTCTTCCCGAGACATGGGCGTTCGTTGCGTCCAGGGTTCCGCTGCATATCGTGATTGGGAGGTACTGATCCTGGAAAGCACTCCGTCACCAGAACGAAGAAGCGCATGGAACGAGAGGCAAGGTGGAGGCTCTGATGCCGTAACCTCCTTGTGTGAGCACCAGATTACCCATGGCCGACTAAGATACTGCAACATCCGAGGTTGGATAATGCTCAAGTGCAATTTGTGAAATTAGACCCGACCCAGTCATGAAGCGAGTGCGTTTTGCCCTAGATGCATCCACTCAGACAGATGATTGCTGCTGCATGGAGTGGCGGACAGCTTGGACGCAAGTGTGGATACCAGAGATTCTGAGA
>VOQZ01000339.1:0-24627 GCA_008079305.1 Phytophthora palmivora | reverse complement strand
GAACCTATTACTCTATTTTGGTCCGGAGCTACTCTATATTGCAGGTAATTCTTAAGTTTACCTACAGCTTTAGGTGGAGCAGGATGCGAGAGTAATGACGACGAGGTGGAGACCTTATGACACAGCAACGACGATCTCGGAGAGGTGGTAGAGATATTTATGAAGTTATTAATAATCGGGATCTGCTCCCAATGTCTGAAAAGAGATAATATACGTAATAAACTCGATTGTTTCAACCACTTTTTTTAAAGTTTACTATCAAGTAAAAAAAGTGGTTGTTTATCGTAATTAAAAAAATTCTTAGTGTTCTTCTGACACCACAAGTCTCTCCAGCTACGACTGAATGTATACGCAGTGATGTGATTAATGAGCATAGGTAGTGAGTGACAGATACTGGCACGGTGCTAGTGGCACCAAATCGACCAAACGTTGGCCTCCCAAGTACCCTAGTCTTATCCATTTATCGGTACTGTACTTTATTGCTTATTATATTGTCTGAGCACTGAAGGGTTCTATGCTAAGTGGTGGGCTCAAGCAACCGTGTTTAATACATCATGCGGTAAGGTGGACTGGATATCGAGAACAGACTTTAGTGCCAACGAGAAATCCGTATGTTTGAACAAGGAACTTTTGGTTGTATCTGGGACTACCAGTCAGACGTATATCAACTCCGCCTAGCCAAGGGGGTGAAGCCTGGAATTTAGTTAGATATAGAGACAGACAGAAAACGTCGAGTGAACATTTCGTCTTGCAGAGCTATGCTGAACCAAATCAATTGTTGATAAAATAGCTATAGTTGTTAAGTTCGACACTTCGCACTTAGTAAGTAGGCGACTCCATCTACTGTCCTGCAGCAGTTCCAGTACCGACATTCCTCGCGTATCAGGACGTCGCTGAGCAACTACACAAAGTGATTAGGTACTGATACAGAGGTCGGAAATGCCAATTACTCCCGAAAACATTGCGATCACCATCCATCCATTTCACAATTGAACCACACGGAGCGTTACAGTCTATTTCCACTGTTACCCAGGCATCTCGTACTTAATCGGAGCTCCATCATCACTTGCAAAGCACCATCAACAGCTCACGCAACCCTCGTAATCCCGCACTCGAGCATACAGTACTGCAGTGATTCGAGGATTCATCACTGACACGTTATAGTGTCTGTTTAGTGTCGCCTACAAATTGTCAATGGGACGAATACTGTACCAACGTCGGAGACTCATCTTGCGTCGACTCTGTTGCCACGAATTCGTTCACTTCTCGATTTGCCGCTTCACGGCGACATCCTCGACAGCAACAGCAACTTCCACGACTTGGCTGTGAACACTCAGTTCGAACTTAAACCAGGTTAACAGGAGCAATGACGCTCGATGACACGTCTGACACGCCTATGCGTGCTGTGATCGGATACGATAGCGGCAAAACGCTCATGGCCAGAGGACCACAGGCACTTCACGATCACGTGGCCACCCACATGGAGAAGGCCATGGGCCGGTCACTTCCGCAGATCGAAGTGCGCTTCAAAGATGTTTCCATCTCGGCGGATATTATGGTCAAGGATGAGGCCAATGCTAAGACTCAACTCCCCACTTTGATCAACGTTCTCAAGTCAAGCTATGACGAAATACGATCCAGTAAGCACGTCGTGAAGAAACAGGTCCTCAGAAACATTAACGGTGTCTTCAAACCGGGAACCATCACACTTGTGCTTGGTCAGCCGGGATCCGGCAAGTCCTCGCTCATGAAGTTGCTTAGCGGTCGCTTCCCAAGCCAGAAGAATGTCACTGTCGAAGGTGAAGTTACATACAATGGTACGTCTGCTGCCACGCTAGGCAACCGCCTCCCACAGTTTGTGTCGTATGTAAACCAGCGTGACAAGCACTATCCGTCCCTCACTGTCAAGGAGACACTCGAGTTTGCTCATGCCTGCTGCGGTGGTGGCTTGCCAGCTCGTGACGAACAGCATTTCACAAACGGTACACCTGAGGAGAACTTAGCCGCACTCGAGGCTGCCAGAGCCATGTTCAAGCACTACCCGGACATCGTCATCCAGCAGCTAGGACTCGACAACTGCCAGAACACCATCGTCGGAGACGCCATGACCCGAGGTGTGTCTGGTGGAGAGCGCAAGCGTGTGACCACAGGCGAGATGGAGTTTGGCAACAAGTACGTCATGATGATGGACGAGATCAGCACGGGTCTCGACAGCGCTGCCACCTTCGACATCATCACCACGCAGCGAAGTATCGCCAAGAAGTTCCGCAAGACCGTGGTCATCTCACTATTGCAACCATCGCCCGAGGTATTCGAGCTATTCGACGACGTGGTGATCCTGAATGAGGGTCATGTGATGTACCATGGTCCGCGAGCCGAGGCTCTGGGCTACTTCGAGAATTTGGGCTTCAAGTGTCCTCCTCGCCGCGATGTGGCCGATTTCCTGTTGGATCTGGGCACGGACAAACAGGGTCAGTACGAGGTCAATTCGATCGCGTCAAATGTTATTCCCCGCACTGCCAGCCAATATGCCGATGTCTTCACGCGCTCGCGCATCTATGGTAACATGATGGATGACCTTCACAGTCCAATTCCCGCGAACTTGCTCGAAGACAATGAAAAGCACATGGCTGCTGTCCCCGAATTCCACCAGAGTTTCCTTGAAAGTACGACTGGTGTTGTCCATCGTCAACTGCGTCTACTGTCGCGTGATACCGCTTTTTTGGCTGGAAGAGCTGTGATGGTCATCTTGATGGGATTGATGTACGCAAGCACTTTTTACCAGTTTGACGAAACAAACTCGCAGCTTGTGATGGGTATCATCTTCAACGCTGTGATGTTCGTGTCATTAGGCCAGCAGGCACAGATCCCCATGTTCATGGCAGCTCGTGAGGTCTTTTACAAGCAACGTCGAGCCAACTTCTTCCGCACTGCATCGTTTGTGTTGTCAAACTCGGTGAGTCAGGTCCCGGTGGCTGCGATTGAAAGTCTGGTGTTTGGCTCGATCATTTACTGGATGTGCGGATATGTTTCGACCATTGAAGCTTACCTTGTGTTTGAGTTGATGCTGTTTGTCACGAACTTGGCTTTCACAGCGTGGTTTTTCTTCTTGTCATGTGCTTCGCCGAACTTGAACGTGGCTAACCCGATCTCTATGGTCTCCGTGCTGTTTTTCGTGCTCTTTGCTGGATTCACGATTACAAAAGAGCAGATCCCTGACTATTTTATCTGGATCTACTGGATTAACCCCATGTCCTGGGGCGTTCGTGCGCTTGCTGTGAACCAGTACTCTGACTCCAAGTTTGACACATGTGTGTTTGATGGAGTCGACTACTGCACTAATTTCAACATGACCATGGGCGAGTACTCATTAACGACATTCGAGGTACCAACAGAAAAGTTTTGGCTTTGGTATGGCATCGTGTTCATGGCCGCCGCGTATGTGTTCTTCATGCTACTTTCTTACGTAGCGCTCGAGTACCACCGATACGAAAGTCCCGAGAATGTGACGCTGGACTCGGAGAGCAATGGCAATGGATCGGATGAGTATGGTCTGATGCGTACTCCCCGTGGATCACCAACAGACGATGAAACGGTGGTGTCAGTGAGTCCTGCAAAAGAAAAGCACTTCATTCCGGTCACGATTGCGTTCAAGGACCTCTGGTACACCGTTCCTGACCCAGCCAACCCCAAGGATACCATTGATCTCCTTAAGGGAATCAGTGGGTATGCACTACCTGGTACCATTACGGCCCTTATGGGATCCTCGGGTGCAGGCAAGACCACACTCATGGATGTCATCGCCGGACGCAAGACTGGTGGCAAGATCACTGGACAGATTCTGCTCAATGGACACCCTGCCACTGACCTCGCCATCCGCCGAGCGACAGGCTACTGTGAGCAGATGGACATCCACTCCGAGTCTGCTACAATCCGTGAAGCACTCACTTTCAGTGCGTTCCTGCGTCAAGGTGCTGATGTTCCCGATAGCTACAAATATGACTCGGTGAACGAGTGTCTTGACCTGCTGGACCTACACCCGATCGCTGACCAGATCATCCGCGGCAGCTCTGTGGAGCAGATGAAGCGATTGACGATTGGCGTGGAGCTTGCTGCTCAACCTAGTGTGTTGTTCCTGGACGAGCCGACGAGTGGTTTGGACGCTCGCTCGGCCAAGCTCATCATGGACGGCGTGCGTAAGGTGGCCAACACAGGTCGCACCGTTGTGTGTACGATCCACCAGCCGTCGACCGAAGTTTTCAGCGTTTTCGACAGTCTGCTGTTGCTGAAGCGTGGTGGTGAGACGGTGTTTGCTGGCGAGCTGGGCAAGAACGCTCGTGAGATGATCGCGTACTTTGAGTCGATCGATGGTGTTGCCAAGTTGGAAGATAACTACAACCCGGCTACGTGGATGCTGGAGGTGATCGGTGCCGGTGTGGGCAACAGCAACGGTGACAAGACAGACTTTGTGAAGATCTTCCAGGCTAGCAAGCACTTCCAATTCTTACAGTCAAACCTAGACCGCGAGGGTGTATCACGTCCGTCCCCAGATCTACCGGAACTTACATACGGAGACAAGCGTGCTGCGACGGAGATGACCCAAGCTCGATTCTTGATGCAGCGGTTTTTCCGGATGTACTGGCGCACGGCATCATACAACCTCACTCGCTTCTTCTTGTCGCTGATTCTCGGATTGTTGTTCGGTGTCACCTACGTTAGTGCCGAGTACGACTCGTACGCTGGTATCAACTCCGGTATGGGTATGCTGTTCTGCACGACTGGTTTCATGGGTTTCATCGCGTTCACGAGTGTCATGCCCGTTGCTTCCGAAGACCGTTTGGCATTCTACCGTGAACGTGCTTCCCAAACTTACAACGCGCTGTGGTACTTCGTGGCCTCAACAGTGGTGGAGATCCCGTACGTCTTTTTCGCTGCTCTGCTGTTCATGGCCCCCTACTACCCGATGGTTGGCTTTACCGGTGTCAAGAGCTTTCTCGCCTACTGGGTGCACTTGTCGTTGCACGTGTTGTGGCAGGCGTATTTCGGCCAGCTCATGTCGTACCTCATGCCGACTGTGGAAGTGGCTCAAGTGTTTGGTATTCTGCTCGCGTCTATTTTCTTCCTGTTCAACGGCTTCAACCCTCCTGGAAGTCAAATTCCTCAGGGCTACAAGTGGCTCTACCACGCTTCGCCTCAAAAGTATTCGTTGGCGCTGGTGTCGGCCATTGCATTCGGTGATTGTCCTAATGAAGGTGGTTCGGAGATCGGTTGCCAAGTCATGACGGGTGTACCCCCTACGCTACCGTCAGACCTGACAGTCAAGGGGTACTTGGAAGACGTCTTCCTCATGAAGCACAGTGAGATCTGGAAGAACTTTGGCATTGTCTTGGGTATCATTGTAGTGACGCGTCTGCTGGGTTTGCTCGCACTGCGCTTCGTAAACCACCAGAAAAAGTAGGCGGCAGTTGGAATCATGTCGTCTTGCTACTTGGTATACATAATCCATTTTGATTTTTACCACGTCTTCAGCACTCCCTTCTCATCTTCTCTTTTCGTAAAGTCTACAATTCTAGCATCTAGCACTCTATTTCATTCCCAACAAGAGACGTAGAACAGTCGAACAAGTCTTCTACATATACGTATATCCTACAAAGTAAAATACCAATGCTCTTCTTTTACACACATGGATACCTAAGGCTTTCAATTGTAAACTACTGTATAATGGTATGAGTGTTACAAAATCTGTCGCTAGAGACACTCTTGTGTAAGTGCAGCTGCGCAATAACCTCGCACCGAATCTTGGCTTCTGCTCAATAGACTGTTGGCCAACAGTGTTGGCTATGTAACGAACCGAGAACTTGGTAGAAGTGAGCAGGACTAGATGTATATTTCAGAGCAGTGAAAGAAACCCATTCCAAGTGGGAATCCGATCTCCGAACAAGAAGGTCAACCGGATGAAGAGTTTTCTCTGCAACTATTCCTACTATTAAAGGTCCAATCAATTACAGCTCCACCAACCACCAGAAAGCACAGCCCGAGCATACTCATGACTCTCACCTAGACACATTAGTAGCACAAACAGCTTGGACGCACTCATATCGAAGTTCAACAACATGTACCTAATAGGTCTACATGTACTGTACTTGTCCTTTCATGCCTGCAAATCTGCTGGAGAGCGGTACAGTACATGAATCATGTAGGACTCCTAGGCTGGTCGTCCGACTCGTCGAGCAGTGTCTGAGCAGCGTGTCCGAATATTAGCGATAGACTCGACGTGTTTCCGATCAGTTTTCAATTGATCCTCCAGGCACTTTTACCATGCGGTATCAAAATGCCGAGTCTTATCTCCATCAAAACTCGTTTCCCTTCTCGTCTCGGAAGCTCACATATTCTGTTGACGCGCGATTGAATGCTCTCGAGCCCCGACTTTCATGGTTCTACATTCGTTTGCTGTTGTTTACGGGTGTGGCTTGGGCTATTCAAGCGGCTGAACTCGTTCTGCTAATCTTCACACAGTCACTTGTTGCCAACGACATCGGAATGGGGGAAAGTGTCCTCGACATCCACAATGCCAGCATCTTCATGGGGTCAACGATTGGAGGTCCAGTCTTTGGTCACGTCGCTGACCGCTTCGGACGACGGATAACTTTAGTGATTGCAATGGTGTTTACATTGGGAGGACTCGTAGTATCAGCTGCCGCAAACGCTGGCTACCTCCTAATCATCGGCCGAATCATTGCTGGTCTCGGATTTGGTGGACAACACTCTGCGACCGTTGTTCTTATTCAAGAATTGGCTCCTCGGTCCATACGTGGTCGACTGATATCACTGCTTGATGCTTTCACGGGTATCGGTGGTTTGATTGGTGTGGCTCTGGCATTTGCTCTAGCGCCATGGTTGGAGTGGCGCATTACCTATCTGGTTGTATGTGGGTTTGTGTTGTATGCACTAGTGTTGTGGTTCACTATGCCAGAATCGCCACGTTGGCTCGCTAGTGTCGGTCGGACGGAAGAAGCTTTCGATATCGTGGAAAAGATCGAGCTTGTGCATTGTCTTAAGTCTGCTGGAGAAAACGTGCCAAAGGAAAATCTCGGCTTTATGTCGGTTCAAGAGGTTCCATCTTCGGCTGTGAAATCGTCGCGATTGAAGAGACTGTTTCCCACCCTCATCCTCTGGACATTATGGATTGCTGTGACTTTATCATCTTACAGCTTGGGGGTTTACGTTCCGATCCTCATTGGTTTTAAAGGCTACAATGTGTTTGCGAGCTGGAGCACTATTGGCGTGTTGAACATCGCTCAAGTGGTTGGATCTGTCGCAGCAGCAGGAGTTCTGGACACTTACGGATTGCATCGTTGCATCGCTGTCTTTGGTGCTCTTGCTGCAGCTTTCTCTATTGTATTGAGCTACTTGACTTGGTCACGTACTATAGTCATTGCCATCACTTTTTTTGTGGTTGCGTTTTTGTCGAGTTGCTGGAGCTGTGTCCTCGCGTACACTCCAGGACACTACACAACAGCTTATCGTGGTCAAGGAATGGGGTATGCTGTTGGAGTTAGCCGCTTGGCTGGTGTTGGAGCTGTTTATCTATACCCTCATATGTACAACGTGTGGGATCTATCTGTGCCTGCATTTTGTTGGATCTTCGGTGGTGTATTGACGATCGTAGCTGTAGGGATCGTGCCTCGTTTCGGCTATAAGGCAAACAGCCTGGATGACAATGTCGACCAAAGTGTATGGATATTTGAAGTGGAGTCTGGAGCTCAAACTAGCGTGAATGTAGTTCGCGCAGTTGGAACTAACACCATCGAAGAGGAGACGGTGAGCAATCAAAGACGGGAATTGTAAGGCAGGACTACGTCGTCATAAGGCCAAAAAGTGTGTGTTCTTTATAAAAATAATCGAGTTCCCTGAAAGTGGACACCGTTCTACTCGAATTGTGGCTAGATGTGCGCATGCCACACAATGACAATACGGCCGTCTTCCCCAATCGGCGTAAAATCTGCTGCACGTCGTCTTGACATCTTTCATTTCCAGTCCAAACTTCTTCACGGTCGTGTTATTAGGGTCATTCTCATGAGCACAATGACCCTTGTAGTTATACCAGCGCCTCCACCACGCATCGCCCGTCGATCTCAAATCGAACGGCATAATCTTGTTGTTGAACAACTCCATATATATGATACTTGCCATTCACACTATCTTATAGCGCTGGCTCACAAGTCTGCAGGTGCCGTTCCGGATCATGAGTTTAAATCGTCCACGTCTTGATACGACTCCTCCACTCCCATCGACAATTCTTCAAAAATGTTCTGATCAGCATCTATAGTATTACCTTGTGGCATCTCAATCCGACTTGTATGGTTGCTCATTTCCGAGTACGTCGTGTCTTCAACTCTACCACTGCATGTCCGCGGCGTGGGACCCATCACCAGAGTTTCATAGTAACGACGATTTTGCACATTATCAATTAGTAATAAATATGCTTGCCGAAAAACCAAAAGTATCAATTATGCATAATGCTGAAGTTCGCGGGATTAATATAGCACTAATAAATCAATAATTCTGAGCTGTTCAGGGGTCTGTTTCGCGGAGTAAATCACGATTGTGGCGAAGGATAAGCTGTTTTTCCGCGCGTAGATCTTCCGTTCGTGATCGACGAGACCCTGAGATGAAACCAGCCGTCGAAAACACCCTCTCTTGGTACGCAGATGATGTCACTCTACCCAGATACTGCTTTGCTACAACTGCAATCGAAGGAAACTCCTTCTCACCTTCATCACGGAACAAGTGCAAAATATCTACACGTCGGTACAGCTCAAGTAGGTTCCACACTCTGTTGCCATTGCCGTCTTCCATTGTCAATTCTCTCTTGATCATAGACTCGGCAAACTTAACTACATCACGCTGTTTTCATTGTTTTGCTGTTTTCGGTTGTAGACACTTAGCGCGACGCACGTATTGTTTTTTCGTCCACGGCATAACTAGTTAGAGTATGCCTTATTCCACCCTAAAAAACAAACGCGCTTACCGTGAGTGAAGATCCTCACTGTATCCGGCGGCGCTGCAATACGTATTGCAATACCTCTGAGCGCTTGCAATAAAGAATTTCAACTGGTACTGGTATTGCAAAATGCCATCACTGCTGCTGACACAACAATCTACTTGCGACCAGCGGCGAAAAATTACGAGTCGGTGGATGCGATAATCAAGCCTGGTCTATTGTTTCAGGTGACTGGTGCACATAAGCACCCCTGCAAGCAGGCAGGCCTCCACAACATTTTAACACTTCTTGACAATCCTCCTGCGCCGCAACTATACTACGTGGTTCCACCAGACAGGTTTACTAATTTCCAATACCAAGGATATCATGACTCAAAAGGAAAGACGATCGCGCAGTCAAGCTATGTGAACGTGCGCAACATACAACAATTTGCGATGGAAGTCATGCTTGTGTCGGAGTCCACGCAATTGAATGACTGGCGTGAGGTTTAGGAAATATATTTAGTGAAGTTATTTAATTCATCTTGTGACTTCTGTCGTACCTGTGACTTGTGCGAACATGTTGCGCTGGGGAAGGAAGTTCTCCCACCGACTGTACACGTACTACATTGTAATGGGAAGACACGCTACTCCACATTCTTCAGCTGATCCACAACACAACAATTAGCAGAGCGATACCAAGCTGCGATACTGTCTCTAATACAGCAACCTTGTGGTCGCGCGCCGAAGCGAGTCATAAATGAAGTGAACAATATTGATCAAGTGGTTAAGCTATACCAGAGGTGAAGCAGTCGCCGAAAAAGTAAAAAGTAAGTGAACTCCGTCTTAGATTTATGCAGTAGTAGTCTAGAGATCACCGCTTCTGGTGGTTCACGAAGCGCATGGCCACAAGTGTGAGCACACGGAAGAACACCAGGAACGCGAGGATGATGGCGCAGTTCCGCCAGATTTGACTGTGCTTCATCAGGAACACGCTGTCGAGATATTCCTTGACCGTCAGATCCGACGGAAGTGACGGCGGAACGTTCGTCATGACTTGGCAGCCGACGTCACTGCCACCGCCACTGGGACAGTCGCCGAATACAATGGTGGACATGGCTGCAAGAGTGTACTTCTGCGGCGTGATGTGGTACAACCACTTGTAACCCGTGGGGAGGTCTCCAGCAGGAGGACTGAAGCCCATGAAGAGTAGGAAGATCAGAGCCATGAGCATACCCAAGATCTGCGCGACCTCGACGTTCGGCAACAGGAAGACCAGGAACTCACCAATGTACGCCTGCAACAGGACGTGCAGTGACACAGTCAACCAGAAGGTGAGGAACGCTCCAAAGCCAGTGAAGCCCACCATCGGGTAGAACGTGGCCATGAACAGCAACACTGCACCAAACGTGTACGGGATCTCCGCCATACTCGAGCCGAAAAAGTACCAGAAGGCGTTGTACGTCTGAGCTGCTCGCTCGCGATAGAAGACGGCACGCTCTTGTGATGCGATGGGCAACGCGCTGTTGAACGAGCCAATTCCGAGGAACCCGACGGCCAAGTACATCATGCCCATTCCCGAGTTGATGCCCGTGTACGACGTGTACTCGGCATCGATGTACGTGATGCCGAAGACGAGACCCAACATTAGTGAGATGAAGAAACGCGTCAAGTTGAATGATGCCGTGCGCCAGTACATCCGGAAGAAGCGCTGCAGCAGGAGCTTCATCTGAGTCTGCTCGGTTGCAGCGCGCTTGTCACTGTACTCAAGAGCAGGCAAGTCTGGAGACGGACGAGATACACCCTCACGGTCCAAGTTCGACTGGAGCACTTCGAAGTGCTTGCTGGTCTGGAAGATATTCACAAAGTCTGTCTTGTCACCGTTGCTGTTGCCCACACCGGCACCGATCACCTCCAGCATCCACGTAGCCGGGTTGTAGTTGTCTTCCAGCTTGGTAACACCATCGATCGACTCGAAGTACGCGATCATCTCACAGGCGTTCTTGCCCAGTTCGCCAGCAAACACCGTCTCACCACCACGCTTCAGCAACAGCAGACTGTCGAAAACACTGAAAACTTCGGTCGACGGCTGGTGGATCGTACACACAACGGTGCGACCCGTGTTAGCCACCTTACGGACACCGTCCATGATGAGTTTAGCGGAACGAGCATCCAAACCACTCGTCGGTTCGTCCAGGAACAACACACTAGGCTGAGCAGCAAGCTCCACGCCAATCGTCAATCGCTTCATCTGCTCCACGGAGCTGCCGCGGATGATCTGGTCAGCGATCGGGTGTAGGTCCAGCAGGTCTAGACACTCGTTCACCGAGTCGTATTTGTGGCTGTCGGGGACATCAGCTCCCTGACGCAGGAATGCACTGAAAGTGAGTGCCTCACGAATGGTTGAAGCCTCCGAGTGGATGTCCATCTGCTCACAGTAACCCGTGGATCGACGGATGGCGAGGTCAGTGGCAGGGTGTCCATTGAGCAGAATCTGTCCGGTGATCTTGCCACCAGTCTTGCGTCCGGCGATGACATCCATGAGTGTGGTCTTGCCTGCACCTGAGGATCCCATAAGGGCCGTGATGGTACCAGGTAGTGCATATCCACTGATTCCTTTAAGGAGATCGATGGTATCCTTGGGGTTGGCTGGGTCGGGAACGGTGTACCAGAGGTCCTTGAACGCAACGGTGACCGGGATGAAGTGCTTTTCTTTTGCGGGACTCACTGACACCACCGTTTCATCGTCTGTTGGTGATCCACGGGGAGTACGCATCAGACCGTAGTCATCCGATCCATTGCCATTGCTCTCCGAGTCCAGCGTCACATTCTCGGGACTTTCGTATCGGTGGTACTCGAGCGCTATATACGAAAGCAGCATGAAGAAGACGTACGCGGCGGCCATGAACACGATACCATACCAGAGCCAAAACTTCTCGGACGGGACCTCAAAAGTGCTGAGCGAGTAGTCTCCGACCGTCTGGTTGAAGCTTTCGCAGAAGTTGACGTCGCCGTAGGTGCATCGGTCGAACTCGGAGGAGCTGTACTGGTTTACTGCGAGAGCACGCACACACCAAGCGATGGGGTTGATCCAGTAGATCCAGATGAGGTAGTCGGGAATTTGCTCCTTGGTGATGACGAAGCCTCCGAACAAAATGAAAAAGAGGATTGAGACACTGGAGATCGGGTTGGCCACGTTGAAATTCGGCGCGGCGGATGCCAAGAAGAAGAAGAATGCCGTGAATGCGAGGTTCGTGATGCACAGCATCAAAAGGAACAGCACAAAGGCTCCGATCTTATCCACGAAGCCGCACATCCAATAGACGATGGAGCCGAAGACGATACTCTCCAACAAAATCGGAGGCAGCTGACTCGCGGAGCTCGACAGCACGTACGACGCCGTCCGGAAGAAGTTGGCTCCGCGTTGTTTGTAGAACACATCGCGAGCAGCCATGACTGTCGGGATCTGAGCGGACTGGCCCAACGACAAACACAGGACCGACGCAAAAATGACACCCATGACCAGGGGCTTGACCGGCAATGTCCGGATTGTCCTGGGACCAAATCTCACCAGATTCCACCAAAAGCTACCAAAAGTCACCATATCCTGATTGATATCCTGGGACCCCGGCCAATCAGATTAGCCTGTACAAACCTGGAATCGAAGAGCGATTTGAGAACGTAGCAAGTGAACGAGACATTGGGCTCCAGTCTGTTGAGCATTATATATTCTTACTTTGCTAACTTGCGTTTTTGCACGTGTCGTACAGTTTAATTTGATGTGAAGTAACTGGTAATAGTTTGCTTTTGAGCTTTGTTGCGATATTCACAGCTCGGATTTGTGCTGTTTGGTCCACATCCTCGCTTGCGCTTGTTGCAACTTGGACATGCGGCTCTTGTGTCCTTAACAACGCTCTGGTGTTGCTGTTCTCGACCACTTGGAGCTTCCTGGGGAAGATGTGTGACAGATACTGCTTGATTAGTCGTTTTATTGCTTTCAAATGACTTTGACTGTGAGCGCCTGAGACGCTCACCATTAAGTCGACACCGAAGCTTATTCAAGTCCATATTTCCAGTTGGATTCATTTGACTGTACAATGCCATGATACTGTGCCATTTTCCATGGGTTCCTTTGCGAAAACTTGCGGCGTGATCTAACAGTGCGTCTAACGTTGCCAGGTCCAGAATTTCATAACGAGGTGGGATGGACGAGCAAGATCTTGTTTCTGGACAGGGTACCGATGTTGGTATTGAGGAAGTGATCGAAGAAGACTCATTAGATGAAGTGATCATTGTCACCATAGATCGCTGAGATTTACAAGTGGACAGCGCTTCCGCATTTGGGATTTGTTCAATAGTTTTGGATACTTGGATTCCACCTCTGATATGTTTTGCATTCTTGTAGCTTACTGCTCGGCGTAGTGAGTCCCATCGACGGTCCAGGAATTCATCACTCTTTCGATTGATACCTACGCATGTACAAGCCGCGAAGTCGTACACTGCTTTATAAACTTGCTTCACGTGTTTAATTCCTACTGGTAACCGAAGTAATTCAAATAGTTCTTCTTGTAGTGCTTTTTCGGATGGCAAATTGATATCGTCGTTGATTGTAGGGTTAATTTTTAATGTCATTACGCCAGACTTGTCTTCCGAAACTTGCATTTGTGGATTTTGGCTAATTTGAATATCAATCGGACTAAGGCGCCGAACAATTGCCCGATAGCCACGGGGTTTGATATCCAGATTAGGATTATCTAGTCTTCTGACGGCTGTATTGTATAGTATAGTTGTTACGACTTCACAGGACGCCCACTTGTAAAACTTTGCCGCAAGTTGTTCTCTGCGCAACATTTTCAGTAGTGTGAATTCATGAGATGAAAATTCCGCGCAATTCTCGTACTCACTCTCAATACCAAGATTCTCGACAAAATCTCGTTGTGTCATTTTTTCCCGTCCGTGATTTACAGAGCAAAGCAACTTCCGAATATCATTTTGCACGAAGTCATTACGAAGCAAATTACCCTCGGCTCTGTCAGCACACAACGGTATCATGTCGTACAGTATTTCCCAAGGACGATTAATGGGAACTTCTCCACCGCCAGGTCTATAGTAGTGCTGCAAACTAATATCGGTTGGCTGTGATGCTAGTAACTGGTTGACATACTCCAATTGAGGCATATCCGGATAAATACCGCGGCACAGGAGAGAACTACGACTCAGTGTGATAAAGTCAAAACCCGAAAATTCCGGATTTCGCTTGAATTTAGCCCCTACTTTCAGATTATGCTGCGATCGCAACCATAAAGATTAGTCTGGGTTTGTTTAATTTACAAGATCAGTCACGGGAAACGAACCTGTAGTAGGAAAATGTCTAGAATTCGAAGTCCAACTTGAATAGAGATGATTCGATCAAGAAGTTTACGTAGCTTGGAATGAATTGCTTCAAGCTGACTTGTTGAAACAATGCGTACCGATCTACCTCCTTCCATGTAACTACTATTTTCCACATAAAGGTCACCCCGAACTATTTGTTCGAGATTACTGCTGATACATCCCTCCCACTCTGGGAAAGGTACTCGAATACTCGATGGTTGTACTTTTGCAACGGCATCCGCAAACATTTTTGCCATGGTATTTGGAGCGCGAAGATTATTTTCCATATCAAAAAGTGCATTTGAAAGACACTTCGCGATCCAACTTCGCTCTACCTGATCGCTAATTTTCTCTGTTATTCTTTGGATAACATGAAACGGGTCTTGCTTCACAGTGACGGAACCCCCAAAAAGTTTTCTAACGAGATTTCGCATGCCATTTGCGTTGTCACACACACAAAACCGCTCGTTTGTTGGCTGTCTGGTCAATTTTGCTGCAACAGGTTCCAAAATCGCTTCAGTTTCCTTGTGATTTTCAGATAGAGTACATCCACGTGCAATAACTTGTCCTATCTCATTTTGTACAAGTAAAAGCATGCGCACGCTCGAAGCTTGGTTCTTGCTTCCGTCAGCCTCGAACACTTTCAACTTACTACAAAATTTCTGAGAGTGGTCAACTCGAATAACCTTGTTGTACTCGGAAGTAGCCATGTTCGCCTCAAGCAATCGGAAACAAATTTCAGTCTGGGCAAGCCATACCTTTTGGAGAGTTTCGCTGTCGAGGCATGCGTGCTTAGTCATGTACTGCTCTACCGACTGAAGGAGTGGTGGACTGTAAGCAGCGTTTGCAGCTTTACGTTTTTCAATTTCTGAAGCAGCAAGAACTAGTAAGTTGTAATATCGTTTCTGTCGGCGACGTGTAATGTTGTCTGTTGCACCAGCCAGTCCTTTGGTTGTAAGCATGCTGTCGTACACCAGGTCAAAAAACGATAACGAGATACCGGACTGATAAGTTAAAAAGTAAGGGAACGCTAACAGTACCTCTTTCGATGAAGAAAGATAAGAATCATCGATGGTAGTGAAGGTACAACCTGAACAACAGCTATACCGAGCGTAATACAACTTTGTTTTGTGCTGAACATCGTGAACGGTTCTGTTCAGATATTCTTTTACCTTTGGCGTACACTTACAATTTTTGGTTGTGCATACAGGCAGTCGATTAGTATTCAATACCTCAGGTACCCACGTGAGTGTAGGAAGTTTAAACCACTCCGATAGCATACTGTTTCGCTTAGCCTCTGGGTAGCATAAAGAGGGTGGAAAATGCTTCGCTGTAATAGCATCACGTACAGCAATTCGAGCTGGATTAACACTCTTGGGCATTTTTTTCAGTGGCAGTAGTGAAAGTTACACTGATTATATACCAACGATCTATTCCTGTTCGTGGGCGGGCGGGCGGCCACCCTTCGGGTGGCGGCGGCAGCGGGCCTAGCGGCCCGACATTGCCGGTCAAGCCCATGACCAACTGCGCATTGGTGGGGTCAAACTGGTAGAAGACACTCGAATACAGCAGACCCATGATGGTGTTCATGAACAAACGTCCAATGAGTGCTGCCGAGTCGCGCAATGTCACCCTCATCTGTCGCTGCATCAGCAACGCAGTGCTGTCCCAGAAGTTCTGGTGGAACTCGGGCTGGGCGTCCATGTGTGTTTCTTTGTCGTGAACGAGACCAGGATGCACCGGGTCTTCAAGATCAACTAGAAGTTGGTGGTAGATGGTCGAGCGCTTGAAAGCATCTGCAAAGTCGCTCGATGTGCGCGGAATGGTACCACCTGGAGCGACTTGCACTTCGTACTGACCCTGTTTGTCGGTGCCCAGATCCAGTAGGAAATCGGCCACGTCGCGGCGGGGAGGACACTTGAAGCCCAAATTCTCGAAGTAACCCAGAGCCTCGGCTCGTGGACCATGGTACATTACATGACCCTCATTCAAGATCACCACGTCGTCGAACAGCTCGAACACCTCGGGCGATGGTTGCAATAATGAGATGACCACTGTCTTGCGGAACTTCTTGGCGATACTTCGCTGCGTGGTGATGATGTCGAAGGTGGCAGCGCTGTCGAGACCTGTGCTGATCTCGTCCATCATCATGACGTACTTGTTGCCAAACTCCATCTCGCCCGTGGTCACACGCTTGCGCTCTCCACCAGACACACCTCGGGTCATGGCGTCTCCGACGATGGTGTTCTGGCAGTTGTCGAGTCCTAGCTGCTGGATGACGATGTCCGGGTAGTGCTTGAACATGGCTCTGGCAGCCTCGAGTGCGGCTAAGTTCTCCTCAGGTGTGCCGTTGGTGAAGTGCTGTTCAGCTCGCTTTGATAGACCACCACCGCAGCATGCATGGGCAAACTCGAGCGTCTCTTTGACTGTCAACAGAGGATAGTGCTTGTCTCGCTGAGTCACGTAAGACACGAACTGGGGGAGATGCTTGCGAATGTTCCCGGCCGACGTGCCGTTGTAGGTCACATCGCCTTCCATGGTGATGTTTTTCTCGACGGGGAAGCGGCCGCTGAGGAGTTTCATGAGCGAGGACTTGCCAGATCCGGGCTGGCCCAGCACGAGCGTGATAGTCCCGGGTTTGAAGACACTGCTGACGTCCTTGAGGATCTGTTTCTTGACGACGTGAGTGCTGGATCGCATTTCACGGAAGCCGGTCTTAACGACGTTGATCAGCGTGGGTAGCTCGACCTTGATGTCGGTCTTGTCTTTCACCATGATGTCGGCTGAGATGGAGACGTCCCTGAAACGCACTTCCATTTGCGGGAGGCTCTTGCCCAGTGCCTTCTCCATACGGGAGGCGACGTGGTCGTGCAACGCCTGGGGCCCTCGAGCCATGAGCGTCTTACCATTGTCATATCCGATGGTGGCGCGCATGGGCGCATTAGACGCGTCTGTCGTCATGTCTGAATCTGTTCCTGTTGTTGCAAGTCTCAGTTCTGTGGTCAGATGCTGAGCAGGAGTCGCTAGTAGGACTCAAATTGCAAAGTGATCTATCGGAAGGCAAACATGTTTAACGTGAGCAACGCCGCGACTGAAGCCAGATGGATGGGCGTCGCTGAACTTTGTACCAAGCTTTTTGTTTACGACTGAGGCAAGGCGCCAATCAGAGGCCGATTTCGATTATGGGACGGGAATCAACGACCATCACTCTGCGAATGTTGATTCCCGAGTCGGGACCCGCGTCACATTCGCAGACATAAGCTAGGCACGTGATCTGCGTTGACTTGCAACTCACTGTTTGTCGCTGGGGCAGTCCCTTTGTTGACAACAGCCTGTTGTTGATGTTGGTGGGTTGCTTCACAATCTTGCTTTTCGTTTGTTAATAACTCTTTCCAGCGGTCTATATGTAATTGTATTGTGCAGCAATTTGTTCACTGAGGCACTGTGGTAGAAGGGTAACTTATTTTGCATGTAGAAGTGGCGTAGGCAGAGAATCGTGTAGTGCGCGTACAGGACTGTACGAGTGAACGACTGACAGGCAAGATGCAGCGTACCTATTGGTACATGCACATTCCAAATACTACAACTAGGAATATCATTTTTGTTTGTACCAGCACTGCATAGCTAAAGTTGATAGCCCTCGGTTTACCGCTCAGTCGATTAGAATTTGGGATCCGACAGCCCAAATATATAAAGACAATGAAGCAACCTCCCAACAATTGGCTGCTGTCATCAGGCACTGCCCCAGCGACAAACAGCGAGTTGCAAGTCAACGCAGATCACGTGCCTAGCTTATGTCTGCGAATGTGACGCGGGTCCCGACTCGGGAATCAACATTCGCAGAGTGATGGTCGTTGATTCCCGTCCCATAATCGAAATCGGCCTCTGATTGGCGCCTTGCCTCAGTCGTAAACAAAAAGCTTGGTACAAAGTTCAGCGACGCCCATCCATCTGGCTTCAGTCGCGGCGTTGCTCACGTTAAACATGTTTGCCTTCCGATAGATCACTTTGCAATTTGAGTCCTACTAGCGACTCCTGCTCAGCATCTGACCACAGAACTGAGACTTGCAACAACAGGAACAGATTCAGACATGACGACAGACGCGTCTAATGCGCCCATGCGCGCCACCATCGGATATGACAATGGTAAGACGCTCATGGCTCGAGGGCCCCAGGCGTTGCACGACCACGTCGCCTCCCGTATGGAGAAGGCACTGGGCAAGAGCCTCCCGCAAATGGAAGTGCGTTTCAGGGATGTCTCCATCTCAGCCGACATCATGGTGAAAGACAAGACCGACATCAAGGTCGAGCTACCCACGCTGATCAACGTCGTTAAGACCGGCTTCCGTGAAATGCGATCCAGCACTCACGTCGTCAAGAAACAGATCCTCAAGGACGTCAGCGGTGTCTTCAAACCCGGGACTATCACGCTCGTGCTGGGCCAGCCCGGATCTGGCAAGTCCTCGCTCATGAAACTCCTCAGCGGCCGCTTCCCCGTCGAGAAAAACATCACCATGGAAGGCGATGTGACCTACAACGGCACGTCGGCCGGGAACATTCGCAAGCATTCCCCAGTTCGTGTCTTACGTGACTCAGCGAGACAAGCACTATCCTCTGTTGACAGTCAAAGAGACGCTCGAGTTTGCCCATGCATGCTGCGGTGGTGGTCTATCAAAGCGAGCTGAACAGCACTTCACCAACGGCACACCTGAGGAGAACTTAGCCGCACTCGAGGCTGCCAGAGCCATGTTCAAGCACTACCCAGACATCGTCATCCAGCAGCTAGGACTCGACAACTGCCAGAACACCATCGTCGGAGACGCCATGACCCGAGGTGTGTCTGGTGGAGAGCGCAAGCGTGTGACCACGGGCGAGATGGAGTTTGGCAACAAGTACGTCATGATGATGGACGAGATCAGCACGGGTCTCGACAGCGCTGCCACCTTCGACATCATCACCACGCAGCGAAGTATCGCCAAGAAGTTCCGCAAGACCGTGGTCATCTCACTATTACAACCATCGCCCGAGGTGTTCGAGCTATTCGACGACGTGGTGATCCTGAACGAGGGTCATGTAATGTACCATGGTCCACGAGCCGAGGCTCTGGGTTACTTCGAGAATTTGGGCTTCAAGTGTCCTCCCCGCCGCGACGTGGCCGATTTCCTACTGGATCTGGGCACCGACAAACAGGGTCAGTACGAAGTGCAAGTCGCTCCAGGTGGTACCATTCCGCGCACATCGAGCGACTTTGCAGATGCTTTCAAGCGCTCGACCATCTACCACCAACTTCTAGTTGATCTTGAAGACCCGGTGCATCCTGGTCTCGTTCACGACAAAGAAACACACATGGACGCCCAGCCCGAGTTCCACCAGAACTTCTGGGACAGCACTGCGTTGCTGATGCAGCGACAGATGAGGGTGACATTGCGCGACTCGGCAGCACTCATTGGACGTTTGTTCATGAACACCATCATGGGTCTGCTGTATTCGAGTGTCTTCTACCAGTTTGACCCCACCAATGCGCAGTTGGTCATGGGTGTCATTTTTGCGTCGGTCCTGTGTTTGTCGTTGGGCCAGTCCGCTCAGATCCCGACAGTCATGGCTGCTCGCGATGTGTTCTACAAACAACGCGGAGCCAACTTCTTCCGGACGGCGTCGTACGTGCTGTCGAGCTCCGCGAGTCAGCTGCCTCCGATTTTGTTGGAGAGTATCGTCTTCGGCTCCATCGTCTATTGGATGTGCGGCTTCGTGGATAAGATCGGAGCCTTTGTGCTGTTCCTTTTGATGCTGTGCATCACGAACCTCGCATTCACGGCATTCTTCTTCTTCTTGGCATCCGCCGCGCCGAATTTCAACGTGGCCAACCCGATCTCCAGTGTCTCAATCCTCTTTTTCATTTTGTTCGGAGGCTTCGTCATCACCAAGGAGCAAATTCCCGACTACCTCATCTGGATCTACTGGATCAACCCCATCGCTTGGTGTGTGCGTGCTCTCGCAGTAAACCAGTACAGCTCCTCCGAGTTCGACCGATGCACCTACGGCGACGTCAACTTCTGCGAAAGCTTCAACCAGACGGTCGGAGACTACTCGCTCAGCACTTTTGAGGTCCCGTCCGAGAAGTTTTGGCTCTGGTATGGTATCGTGTTCATGGCCGCCGCGTACGTCTTCTTCATGCTGCTTTCGTATATAGCGCTCGAGTACCACCGATACGAAAGTCCCGAGAATGTGACGCTGGACTCGGAGAGCAATGGCAATGGATCGGATGACTACGGTCTGATGCGTACTCCCCGTGGATCACCAACAGACGATGAAACGGTGGTGTCAGTGAGTCCCGCAAAAGAAAAGCACTTCATCCCGGTCACCGTTGCGTTCAAGGACCTCTGGTACACCGTTCCCGACCCAGCCAACCCCAAGGATACCATCGATCTCCTTAAAGGAATCAGTGGATATGCACTACCTGGTACCATCACGGCCCTTATGGGATCCTCAGGTGCAGGCAAGACCACACTCATGGATGTCATCGCCGGACGCAAGACTGGCGGCAAGATCACCGGACAGATTCTGCTCAATGGACACCCTGCCACTGACCTCGCCATCCGTCGATCCACGGGTTACTGTGAGCAGATGGACATCCACTCGGAGGCTTCAACCATTCGTGAGGCACTCACTTTCAGTGCATTCCTGCGTCAGGGAGCTGATGTCCCCGACAGCCACAAATACGACTCGGTGAACGAGTGTCTAGACCTGCTGGACCTACACCCGATCGCTGACCAGATCATCCGCGGCAGCTCCGTGGAGCAGATGAAGCGATTGACGATTGGCGTGGAGCTTGCTGCTCAGCCTAGTGTGTTGTTCCTGGACGAACCGACGAGTGGTTTGGATGCTCGTTCCGCTAAACTCATCATGGACGGTGTCCGTAAGGTGGCTAACACGGGTCGCACCGTTGTGTGTACGATCCACCAGCCGTCGACCGAAGTTTTCAGTGTTTTCGACAGTCTGCTGTTGCTGAAGCGTGGTGGTGAGACGGTGTTTGCTGGTGAACTGGGCAAGAACGCCTGTGAGATGATCGCGTACTTCGAGTCGATCGATGGTGTTACCAAGCTGGAAGACAACTACAACCCGGCTACGTGGATGCTGGAGGTGATCGGTGCCGGTGTGGGCAACAGCAACGGTGACAAGACAGATTTTGTGAATATCTTCCAGACCAGCAAGCACTTCGAAGTGCTCCAGTCGAACTTGGACCGTGAGGGTGTATCTCGTCCGTCTCCAGACTTGCCTGCTCTTGAGTACAGTGACAAGCGCGCTGCAACCGAGCAGACTCAGATGAAGCTCCTGCTGCAGCGCTTCTTCCGGATGTACTGGCGCACGGCATCATTCAACTTGACGCGTTTCTTCATCTCACTAATGTTGGGTCTCGTCTTCGGCATCACGTACATCGATGCCGAGTACACGTCGTACACGGGCATCAACTCGGGAATGGGCATGATGTACTTGGCCGTCGGATTCCTCGGAATTGGCTCGTTCAACAGCGCGTTGCCCATCGCATCACAAGAGCGTGCCGTCTTCTATCGCGAGCGAGCAGCTCAGACGTACAACGCCTTCTGGTACTTTTTCGGCTCAAGTATGGCGGAGATCCCGTACACGTTTGGTGCAGTGTTGCTGTTCATGGCCACGTTCTACCCGATGGTGGGCTTCACTGGCTTTGGAGCGTTCCTCACCTTCTGGTTGACTGTGTCACTGCACGTCCTGTTGCAGGCGTACATTGGTGAGTTCCTGGTCTTCCTGTTGCCGAACGTCGAGGTCGCGCAGATCTTGGGTATGCTCATGGCTCTGATCTTCCTGCTCTTCATGGGCTTCAGTCCTCCTGCTGGAGACCTCCCCACGGGTTACAAGTGGTTGTACCACATCACGCCGCAGAAGTACACTCTTGCAGCCATGTCCACCATTGTATTCGGCGACTGTCCCAGTGGCGGTGGCAGTGACGTCGGCTGCCAAGTCATGACGAACGTTCCGCCGTCACTTCCGTCGGATCTGACGGTCAAGGAATATCTCGACAGCGTGTTCCTGATGAAGCACAGTCAAATCTGGCGGAACTGCGCCATCATCCTCGCGTTCCTGGTGTTCTTCCGTGTGCTCACACTTGTGGCCATGCGCTTCGTGAACCACCAGAAGCGGTGATCTCTACTACTACTACTGCATAATCTAAGACGGAATTCATTTAGCAGAATAGCTCGAATGGCTATGATACATGTATCGTTCAAATCTACAATACTCGTCTTGGTTTATCCGCTGCTTCCTCTTCAGCTAGTTCGGAGCTTTCGCTAGACTTTACACCGGATTCGACTTCAGCAGCTGATGTCCATGCACTTGAGTCGGCATCGTCATGTTGGTTCACTGGTTGGTAGCCAAAGCGAGGTACAACACCGACAGCTACTACCGTCAAAACCCCACCAAAGATCCAACACAGGACAGGCACGGACAAGACCCAGACGTTGAACATGTGAGGGTACAGGTAGCTTGCTCCGACACCAGCCAAACGACCAACTCCTACGGCATAACCCATCCCTCGACCACGATGCTTTGTGGTGTAATGTCCTGGAGTATATGCTAAGACGCAGCCCCAGCAACTCGATAGCAAAGCAGTCATGAAGAAAGTGATAGCAATGACCACAGCGCGTGACCAAGTCACGTAGCTCAATACGACAGAGAAGATAGCAGTAAGTAGCGCAAAAACAGCGAAACAACGATGCGATCCGTACGTGTCCACAACTGCTGAAGCTGCTAGAGAACCAACCACTTGAGCGATTTTTAACACCCCAATAGTGCTCCAGCTAGCAAACACATTGTAGCCACTAAAGCTAATGAGCGTCGGAACGTAGATCCCCAGTCCGTAGGATGACAAGGTCATTGCAATCCACGTCATCCATAGGACGACAGTAGGGATTAGTCGCTTGAATCGTGAAATTTCTGCTGCTGACGATGGAGACTCTAGACCGGACGTGAAATCGAGCTCTTCCTTCTGCATGTTATCGTCAGGTGACACAAAGCCATGTTCACGCTCGATCTTTTCCACGATATTGAAAGCTTTCTCGGTCCGACCTGTACTAGCGAGCCAACGTGGCGACTCTGGAACAGTGAACCACAACACTAGTGCATACACCACAAATCCACATACAACCAGGTACGTAGTGCGCCATTCCAACCATGGCGCGACAGCAAAAGCTAGAACCACACCAATCAAACCCCCGACACCGGTAAAAGCATCAAGTAGCGATACTATTCGACCATGCATCGAACGAGGAGTCAATTCTTGAGTAAGGACAACCGTCGAGGAGAGTTGTCCACCAAATCCGACACCAGTAATGATTCGACCGACAATGAGAATGTTGCCAGCGTTTGCTCGAGCTGCCACTGCAAGTCCTCCCAGTGAAAACACCATTGCAATCACCAGAGCTATCCGTCGTCCAAAGAGATCAGCGACGTGACCGAAGATTGGACCTCTAGCCATTGACCCCATGAAGATGCTGGCACTGTAGACTTCGAGGACTCTAGCCCCCATTCCAATGTCATTGGCAACAAGTGACCGTGTGAAGACTAGCAGGACAAGTTCAGCTGCTTGAATGGCCCAAGCCACACCCGTGAGCAGCAGTAAACGAATGTAAAACCATGAAAGTCGGGGCTCGAGAGCATTCAATCGAGTATCAACGGAATGCAAAAGTTTGCGAGGTGAGGCGGGAATCGAGTTTTGCTGTACATTTGGAGACTCGACAGCTTGATACCGCATGACGTAAGTGCGTGCAGCCTTTTGAGACCAATTGAAAACTGATCAGAGATTGCGAGATCGATCTTGCAAAGTACCGCGTCAACATTCGCCGGTTTTAGCGCATGGTGGACACGCTGATGGGGAGTCCTACATGATCGACCGTGGACAGTCCACTGGGCTGAGTCCAGGACCAAGTAATCTTATCAACGTAGTGTTGATGCTCATGTGATAAAATGGAGATGTGCACCCTCACATCCTCGCGGCACTCACAGATGCTCGACTCTGGATCGAACTTCGGTTGCAGTCGTTGAAGTTTACTATCGACGGGTAACCCAATAATCACGCATAAGGCCTGAAAATGTCTTGACAACGGCGCTAAATGTCCATGCTGCTGTCGTCGAAACGGAGAGCTAAGTACTTCAATCGAAGTTCATCTAGCTATTACTTACCAAGATACAAGCATTCACACCACAAACATTTCTAGCGCCTGCCTGGCTTGGACAAAACCT
>VOQZ01000338.1:0-50090 GCA_008079305.1 Phytophthora palmivora | reverse complement strand
GAGGTAGCTGCTGAGCACAGTGCCGTTGCCTTCACCCGTTCATAATCTCATGCGCACGGTTTGGAACACCAAGAGATGAGCACAAACTGATGATTTTGTCCTGTGAAATACCAGAACATTTGCCACCCAGAATGCGATACACTTCGAGTTGTAGTCTTCCCACAGAGGACGTACTTGGTTCCCGCAGCTTCACTTCAACGATATAGCCTCGCCGAACTTCTGCTTCAGATGTTCGACGCGCTTCCCAAGCATTTAGCTTTCCGCTCACTAAGATGCCTACACGCGTGCAGAGCGCTTCACATTCCTCCATGCTATGTGTCGTTAAAACCACACACGACTCCTTCGCTGCACAACACTCGCAATCACATCCACATTTTCCTTCGCGAACTCGGATCCACTCCTGTCGAAGGCTCATCCAGGAAGATGATACTGGGAAACCAATCAAAGCAATGGCAGTCGAAGCTTGCGTTTGTTGCCTCCACTCAGACCTCGAGTCAGCTTCGTTCGGTACTCAGTGAGCCCCACTTCCTCAATCTTTTGGTTCGACAGCCTTTTGTACACGATCGCTGGGGATTCCCTTGAGGCGTGCGTAGAGCTCTAGCTGCTCTTCCACGGTCAGTAAGTCATGCAAGGAATCGAATTGAGGGCAATACCAACTACTCGACGCGCTTTAATCGCGATCACGGATAAATCGTAGCCGCCAAGTGTCACGAAACCGTTGGTTGGAGCAATCTCACCAGTCAGCACTTTCATCGTTGTCGACTTACTACCAGCTCCGTTAATACCAAGGTAACCAAAGCATTCTCCTTTGGGAATCGAAAGGCACAAATTGTCCAGCGCAACCTTTCCTCTACTGCCATACTGTTGGTGCAAGTTGCGGATGAATACGCTGTCGTTCTGAGTAGGGTGAGAGCGCTCCACTTTTTGACGTTCCCTGGCCACATCATCATCCTCATTTGGAGCCCACTGCTGTCGCTTCTCCGGGCGCCAGGACAAGCTACGACTCTCAATAACAAAAACTAGCAGCATGAAATAACGATCTCAACCACCGCGTAGGCGACAGGAGCTCCAGCCACATCGAGATCGAAAACATTGCGCACACAGCAAGTCTCGCCACTCACCGCTTCCCAGCACGACGTGCATGTGTAGTCTGTACCGAGACCTTCCCAAAGTCCAAAGAAAGATGGGGGTGCTATTGTGTCACTGCTACTGCCGTACAGTGCACTTCGACTCAGCTTTCGCGTGGCAATCTCGTATATACCATTGTTCAAGCTATAGCCTGGAAAAGCAGGAAAATCCATCGGAGGTAGTTTCTGTCGAGCGAAGACAAAGTCAAGTTATCGGAGGAGTTGCCCGGAGTCAGGTCGAAGTCAATAAGCCGGCACAAGAACGAGAAAATGCTCAGCAAACCACCCGTACAAAGTGCAAACACCAGCAGGGATGTTTGTGCTACAGCATGCTTCTTGAACTTAAAGGAGAACAAGTAAGCCATCGGGATCACAGCCAAAGCATGCGAACCAACAAGGCAAACAACTCCCCAGACCTCCATAGAACTTGTTAGCGTTCTATCTGATAGTGGCACCATAATCATGGCCGCAATAACTGTAACCATCATGATAACAATGTCGTGTGTCCATGTTGATAGCCAGTAGGCCGAGACGTTAGCGCCACAAATCAACTGCAAGTTTTTCGCGTTCTGATTCGGGTTCTTTTCACGCACAACAAACGCCACAATCGCAGCTGGAACGAATGCGAACGCCAGCATGACCACAACAGAAGTCAAGAAGGCATTCAAAGTAGCTTGCAGTTTTGCTCCATCTTTGTCAAGGCAGTACTTGTTGTAGCAAGGTGTTACCGGATTGGACGATGAGGTACCATCGCACATGTTGCACGCGTAGTAAGGTGATTCAACGTTTGTCTTATCACAACAAGTCGATGCGCTGCAGTCAATCACACCAAGATCACAGTAGTTGAAAGTGTAGCTGTCACAAGAGCTCGGTACAGAGACCAACGAGAAATTAGCGCTTGAGCATCTTCCTTGGCGAGCCGACGTCGCGAGGTCTGTTGCGTAGTCACTCGTAGTCATAAAACTTGCCACATCGATCTCTGGAAGCGATACGAGAATGATCAAGAAGAGCAACGGGATGCAGACAGCATTCAGAAGGTTTTTCTTATCCCTCTTCGCAATACGCACACGTTTTGTCAACAGCGCAGCATATTGACTCCACAGTGTTGCACGGTTAGTCATCTCGGACGAAATGGGGCCCGTCAGGGTACCACGGGAATTAGCTGAGGTCGCCGATGTCTTCCGAATTTGGTCCACTGCTTCCACACCACACTCAGCTACTCCCATAGCAGCTTCTTCTTCGCGATCCTGTGAGATGCGTAAGAACACCTCCTCTAACGTTGTGACGGAGACACCATACTGAATAATGCGCAGACGATGCTTTTCATCATCGAGCACTTGGAGCATTGTCGAGAATACACCGGACGACTTTGATGGGAGCTGAAACACAACCTCTGAACCAAAGTTGCTCAAGCATTTCGCTTCCGGCACAAAGTTACGCAAGAATGTGCCAACAGCCTCGACATCGCATCCAGGAGCTTTAATCATGGTCAAATTGTATCCAGCACCATACCGATTCTTCAAAAACAGCGAACTTCCAGCGCAGCAAAGCTGACCATCGGCCATGATGGCAATTCGGTCACCGAGAATGTCAGCTTCATCCATGAAGTGAGTCGTGAGAACAATGACGCGATCGTCACGGTTTCGCTGCAGTAAGTTCCATGTAAATCGACGGGAGTATGGGTCCATTCCAGAAGTGGGTTCATCCAAAAAGACCAGCTTGCTATCCCCCATGAACGCCAAAGCAACACTCAACTTGCGTTTCTGTCCACCAGAGAGGTTCCTAGCAGCAACTTTTCTCTTCTCCACAAGCCCAACTTCTCGAATCATTCGCTCGACTTCTTCCTTTAGGCTGACCAATGGAATATGTTTCATTGTTCCGAACAACAGTAAATGCTCCTCGACTGTCAGCTCGTTAAAAAGCACGTCATGTTGCGGGCAAATACCCATGATCTGGCGAAGTTCGTTAAAGTCTGTCTGAACGGACCGCCCATAAAGTGTCGCATCACCTGAAGTTGGTGAAATAAGCCCCGTCAACATCGAAATCGTAGTTGTCTTTCCTGCGCCATTGTGACCAAGCAAAGCGGAGATCTGCCCAGCGTAAAGAGTAAGGTTCAGATCTTGGACTGCAACCTTCACTTCGCCGTCATCTGACGAAAATTCCTTGCGAAGCCCTCGAATCTGAAGACACGTTCCCTTTCGTTCCTGTTCTGCAAGCATAGCATTTACTGGTTCAACAGAAGCCACAAGTCCAGGTCGGTCCTTCATCATCACGACTGATCCGTCCGACGAAGTCTGATGCAGCAGCCGGGCTCCTCGAGGTGACACGAATGAATAGTTTGTTTGAGGGGATGAGGCTGTGCTTGGAGACTCAAGTACCAGTACTTCCTTATCGTCATTTGCGCTCGATGGAAGCCAGTACTCTTTCACAAAAATGAAATTCCACGGCTTGCGGACGCCAAACTCTTGTGGCAGCACGTTGTCGAAATACCAACCAAGAACTACCAGAATAAACGAATCTAGAATCAAAAACCAGCTCATTGCAAACGCTGACGGCACTGTAATAGGAGACTCCACCAATCCCATCGCGTACGCTAGCCCTCTGCCAAGCTGAGCGCGACGCACTAAGTCATCGATACCCAGTGCAAATGCTGTCGGAGGTGCAAGTGCACCCAAGTACTTGTGTGAGTTGGATTTCGACATAACAGAGAAAAACGGGAAAAACAGGACGAGCCACAGAAGCACCGATGCAATCGAAGCAGCTCTGGATTTGTTGAAAAACGGCGTGATGAAGTAGCTAAAGCTCACGATCGACAAGCTCAACGCCCAGAATAAAAACACCAATGTCGCGTACTCAGTCATAGGGAATACTTGACCAAACTTTAGCTCCGCTGCAATGACAAACGCAAGTGGTGTAGCTAAAATGGCCGTCGTCAAACACCATGAACTAAGCAGCGTAAAATTCGAGAGACCCATAATTTTCATAACTTCTCGGATCCTCGTCTCCTTTTCAATCACCATGGTCGTCGTCGTAGTCGACACAAATTTAATGTAACTAATCAGTAAAAAGAGTCCAATGACGCTCTGTCCGCTGCTGTAGAACGTCGACATATTGGTGCTCAACTTTCCATAATCAGTAAATTCCAAACTATCCAATCCCGTACACAAAATTGTCTCTGACGTCGATGCTGCTTCGGACGAGCTCGTATAATCATCTCCTGTGCCGAAAATCGTGTCTAAATTAGCAATAAACACCAATGCCAGCGTTAAAACCACTGGAAGAAAGAGTTCAAACACGAACGAAACCGGTTTTCGTCGTCGAATGACGAGGTTTTTCCAAATGAGATTCGTTCCTTGTCTCCACGCTGCAAGAGCTTTTTCCCACGTTGCTCTGCCAGCTAGTGCGAATCTCGATTCAAGAGCATCTAGAGCAGCCACTTTCTTAGCGTAGACTCGGGCTGTAATCATCACTACAGCGAAGAACGCTACAATGATGGCTACACACACTATAAGAGCAGTATTCTCGGACGAGAGACCGCATTGTTGGCTCTCTGCGACGGTGTCTTCAATGACCGACTTGCAATAGGAGATACTGGACGAAGACTGAGGGCAGTTGAGGACTGTATCAGCTGCTGAGCAGCAGGAACTCGAGGCGGAAAAGCTCGGTTTCGTGCACATGAGCGTACAGGTGCCAGAAGTCGCGGCACTGCTGCCACTGGAGCCGGAGAGCAGCGAAATGGACGAAAAGGAGGACGAATCCAACTCGAAGAAGCCCGAGTTCATGACACACAGGGCGTAGTCGTAGTCATACGTGACGATCGTGGAGAGACACGACGTGAGGAGCGCAGTTCCATCGGAGGAGCTGGAACCGGAGCTGGACGTTGTGAGGAGCGAAGATGCAGAGGAGCTCGAGGCTGTGGATGTGCTTGTGGATGGAGACGTAGTAGATGGAGATGAAGGACCTCCTGCGGGCATCATGGTGGATCGCACTCACCCGAGATGTGACTGGGTGGCTACGTATTGGAGAGTGTGGGCATCGCCAGTTTCAAAGCACTTGTGTCCTACGACAGTTGTAGGTGACATGATTAGCCGATGGTATACAAACAACAAGTCACAGAAATGAACCCCTTGACAGCAGTTCAGCTTGGATGGTAAGAAATTGAAGCATGCTGGATAGTTTTGAGGTGTTCAAGCAGCGAAACCACAAAATATTAGATTGATTGGTGTCTGTGAACGGACTTCGTTACCACTGCATCTGTTGCACTGCACCCCATGTACCCACACAATCGCAGTTTCTTACTTGATGCTATACCGTTCTCCACAACTGCTTGTTGCTCCACCTGATAACTACACGATAACCGTTCCGGCGTTTAGACTGAAAACAACTACTTCTACAAGTACTTCTGTTTGGCACATTTGTTTAAGCTGGACAAGTCCAATGAATGGCTTAAGCCGGACAAGTCCATTTCATTATCAACAACTAGTTGAACCACTCAAGCCAATATTTACTTGCAAACTTGGTTCGGATCCATGACGGAATGAAGTGTCCACTATCATCGATTATGGTACGTTTGTGATTAAATTGAAAGCGTTGTCCACCTTCAGCTCCAAGCAGGGAAAATGTGGCCACCCTCAGCAACACTGTCACAACAGAGCACGAGCTTCACATCTTCGATCTGCCAGAAATCCTGTCCTAGTGAAACTGCCCCGTTTTCACGCATCCTACCCTATAGCATACTTATTCCTTTCGCCACTGCCTTCATGGCGCCACCTCCTGCGGCTGACTCCCATGGCTCCGAGCGCAAGTTCCGCCGGTACGACTACTATTCTAACTATCTCTTCATAATCTCTATCGTCTCCTCTATCTATTCATACCATTTTCACTCTCAAACACCCCTCCACTAACGATTAAATCAACTATTCCCACAGTCATCAAGAGCTCATGCAGATGTACTCGACTTCCACACGCCGTAGCGCCAGTATCGCCAGCACCACCAGTTCTATTACACCTCACAATGGCCAAGCGTCTCAGAGCGATTTAGCAGTGCTAAAACAGAAGTTCCAGTTCATTCGCGACGATGAGGCTGACGCTGAAGCGGGTGAGATGGACTGGCAAGTTCGCATGAGTGTGCGCTATTACCGGCAGCTCTTCCGGGAATATGCACTAGCTGATCTGTCCCGCTACAAGGAGGGCAAAGTCGGTCTTCGTTGGCGCACGGAGATGGAGGTTATTGCAGGCAAAGGCCAGTTTTCATGCGGGAACAAGAGGTGCGATGAACGCACTGGTTTAAACAGCTACGAGCTGTTGTTCGCTTATGTGGAGCATGGAGAGCGAAAACGGTGCTTGGTCAAAGTGCGTGCGTGTAGTGTGTGTGCTGGGAAACTGTTCTACAAGAAGTTGATGGAGGTGAAGAGGAAGAAAATGCGTAAAATGGAGAAGAGAGTGCGGAAGCGACAACGAGAAAGTGGTTCGATAAAGCAAAAAGCGAAGAGACGTAGACGATCGTGCTCGGATTCAGATAGTTGTAGTGAGAGTGATAGCAGTTCTGGTGAGAAGAGTAGTGATCACGATGTTGGAACTGAGGATATCCACGAATTGTGTGCGAAGATCAATGAGGAACAGAAAGCGGCGTATCCAACTACTTCTCAGGGAGGTAAGCGAGAGAATGTGTCATGCACGCGTAGTAGTGGATATGAAGAGTTACTGCCATGAATTAACGCACTGTTGCCATCAGTATCGATCTATTCGTAGTCTTTGAGCCAGCCCTTTTCCTTAGCCTCTTTGAACATCTCAGTGATAGCCTCGCGCTCGCCCTGTACGAGATCTGGATGCCAGAAGTCGAACAGCAGCAGCACACGGTCTCCCTTCTTCCCGTTGTGCCACACCTCATGGTCAAATGCGTCTGCCATAACACGTTGTCAGCGACAAGAAGACACATTATCAACCTTACTTCTCTTACCATCCAGCACGAGTGCCTTGCCTTCTTCCCACTGTCGTGTCTCGTCGCCAACTCGAATGCCACAACCTTCTGGCACAAACAGTGGAAAGTGACAACGTAGTCGAATATTACACGGAGCCGAATGCGCCTTGATACTTGACTATCAACCTCAAATGTCAGTCGACTATTCCCCTTCTCTCACATATCCAAACTCACCTCTGGCTTTAAAATGGAGAAGAACGAGTAAGCGAATGGCAGACCTGCCATGAATCCAGGAATGTTCTCCAAAATCTCTACCGTCTTGGGGCATTGCACTGCAAAGTCCGCCTGACGTCGTCCTTGTGTCACGTACGAGAGCCAATCCCACTGCCCCTGATGGAGCTGATGCTCCTTATCGTAGACCTTGTAGTCGTTCGCCTCAGCAGCCGCGGCTTCTGACGCATCGCGCCGCTTCTTAAGTGCCAGGAATTCGTTGGCAATCGTCTCGCGATTGGCTTCGAGGTGCTTGACCCACTCAAACTTGGACGTGTCGTGCCATGGCGCAGACTCGAGACCAGGGAAGCAGAAGAGCGTGGGAGATGGTCGTGGCTTGGCTGTAGTCGGTCGTTAGGTGGCTCAGTTATTAAAATATTGTGAAGCTACGCACCTGTCGTCAAGCACAGCGCCGAGCGGAGTAGTGCAGCTCTGTGTGTCATTTCGATTGTCGCCTCACGAATGTGAAATGTCGCTGGAAGGTTACTGGTGAATGCGATGTTGCACCAAGAAAAACTGATGCGGATTGGTGGACAACTTCAACTTCGTTAGCTTGGTCAGGCACAATGCTCCATACTGTGCGTCTATCGGCTGACTGATACGCACTAGAGTCGTAGAGTTACATGATGTTTGCAAAGTCTCGAGTCTTGAAGTTTATCGCCTTCTACTGTCTGATGCATTTGCTGTATGAAAATAATAAAGTTTGAATTTTACATTGATAGCTGCTGCGGTCAAACTTGTAGTTCATTAAGTCTATGGGGTCGTACATAACCTAGTGTCCTTGCTGATGGTGGCAAAGGAATGCGTTTTTGCATCTTCTGCAGTAGCGAACAATAAAGCTGAACCGAGTTATTACTGAACGGTGCCAGTCAATCGTTCCGACCTTGGTCGAGTTGCGCCAACCGAGAATCAAGAGATCAGGTCAATCGGCTTCATTTCAGTTTCGTTGAAAAATGTCGTGACGAAATGCCAACTACACTTTCTGGTGCAGTAAAAATGTTGGTACTTGAATGTGAGACTTCGTTGAGCTACGGGCAGGGCATTACTCCAATAATCCAAATAATACATCGAGACACTAGCAGTATTTTCCATTACAACTTTGCCTACATGCTATGGCCGACGACAAGTACAGCCATATACACAGACAAATAAAGTGCTCCATCACCGGAGAATTCACCCTCAGCTGCTCCATATCCGTTTTGAAACAGCTTTCGTTGGTCCCCAATACTCAAACTCGTCACAAGAAATGCAGGACGAAATAATATAATAGACGGTAGAGTATGACAGCAGCGCTGCTGGCCACGCATCAAGAATGCCACTACTGAGCCCAAGTTCTTCTGTGAAACCGACTGCGTGTCATCCGGTATCGTCTAAGAGTTGTATGAGGTAGCACAGATGTCACGATGATCTTCACCTCCATGCTCAACAAGCGAAATATGACCACAAAGGGATGGATCACCAAAGGCAACGATAATACTGCAATTGCCAAGTGAATAGTAACATTTCTGAAGACAATAGTCGCTTCCATCCACCTTTGGCACCAAATCGACGACACGCTCCACTATATCGCGCCACGACGGACAGGTAGTCGGTTGCTCCTGGCTTCAACGTACGAACCACCAATCGGAAGTGCCAACGACCGTTCGCGTCTTGATTCGCCGCCTTCGAAGCATTCGCCATCGTGTGTGCAATTGCTCATTCTTCATTGTGGGGGCAGAGAGAACAAGCTAGAGAGGGATGGCAAGAGACGGCGAGGAGAACGAAGATGCCAATGTCGTTGACGTTGACGACCTTTTGAACGAAATGTTCACGGATCGCAGCCCCAGCGAAAAGGACGACGATCTGACGCTCTCCATGGACTCGAGCGTCGATACCAGGCGGACTGATCTCGTCTCGACAAGGTCGGACGACGAAATTCCGACTCGGTCTCGCGCTAATAGTGCAACGGAGCGTCTTCCAATATTATTGAGGGCTACTAGTCAAGGGGCCTATTTCAACGAACATTTTCGTAGTTTAGACCCTGATCACACCGTTGGGAGGACACGGGTGCCATGGCATTCAAAGAGTGTTTCGGATCTAAGAGGCTCGGATAGTAAACCAACTCGCATCGTTGCATTCGATGTTGGTGGAAAACTTTTTCGATGCAAAGAGAGTTTAATCGCCAAGTACCCACTCAAAAGACTCAACCAGATTATCACTTGTGGCTGTGGCAAGATCAGTTGCTTGGATGATGCGTTCTTTATCGACCGTAATCCACAACATTTTGAAATGATACTGGATTGGTATCGTACAGGAAAACTTGTACGACAACGTAATGTTGATGAAGAAGCGTTCAAGGACGATGCGATATATTTCGATTTGTATGAGGAGTTGTTCCCGACAACCCCTGCTGGAGATCCGCCACAGTCGTGGCCAACTACCAAGGCTCCACCGGGACTACCAACTCGTCGACGATCAGTTAACGATGTTGATTTGGGACGCGGTAATACCAAGCGTGTTAGTATGTTTGCCAACATGCCATCTCCTCCGGTTCAGCAGGTTAGTGTTCAATCACAGGAGAAAAAGGAAGAACTCTCGGCCAGTCCAGATAAAGAGAAGATGAAAGACGTAGAGCTTCCTGCAACTACAGATGACGGATCGTTGCGGTTTTCTAAACGTGAGCGACGTGTTTTAACGCCCACCAGCATCCCGTTGGTGTTCATGATTCGTAAATTCGAGCAGTTGCTGGTGGAGAGTGTGAAAGGCCGAGGTAAACTCATGGTTCGCGTGTGCGATGCGACAGGAATGCAAACGGTGGACGTCCCTGAAGCTGTGTTATTCGACAGTCATTCACGATTTTATCTAAAAGGCGAACGTGCACAATTACAGCACAATGCGTTGCTACCTGGAGATCACGTATACACGTTTTGGATTGAGGAGAATACCAGTGGGGCAAATGTTCAAACATTGACACCTCCAACTCTGGATATCGAGTTCAAACTACTGTTCACGTTCGACCCCGGTGATCGACTTTCACCCACAATGGAAGCCGTAGTAGCAAGTGCAAGATCAGAAGGTAACGATGCTATCCACGCGCTAAGACCCGAAGGAACATCCCGACCAAATGGGAAGTCGGCCTCGTTCTCACCGTGTTTGTTCATGCCGCCATCGCAAGTGAAACGCGATCCAGAGCTCACTTCTCTTCCGGACTGCAACAGTAAGAAAGCTAGTCCAACCAAACCAATCAAGAAACTATCGCCACTGTCGAGGACAAAGAAGAATGGACCACTACGTGGAAACCAGAAACGAGAAATGTCTTCTTCTCCAATTCGACGCGTAGGAACTTCAATCGTGCGTTGCGGTCAGCTACAACAACCACGTCCTGCAGAGGGCAAAATCACTGTCTATCGGCCAGACAAGCTGGATCTGGATCCAGCTACCGAGAGCCCTACTTTACGTTCCCTGCACCACCCTGAGGGTTCCAACAGAAGGATCAATCAGGCAGTGGAAACAGCTTATCACGATATGCAGCCGCGTCTATTTCGTTGAGTAACTTGTACAAAGGCTATCGCTGATAGAAAAGATGTCTAACGCTAATAATCCGACTCGTCTTGTGTGTTGTCAATAGCACAACAATCACACGCCTTGAGGGAGGAGCGACGTGAGTAGGCGCTCCATTTGGCCGAGATTATCGGCCGACAAACTCAATTCCTCACCCTCGGCATTACAACATACGTCCTGGAGGAGCTCGAGCATCCCCAAGTATTCCTGAAACTCTTGAATTGTCCAGGAAGGCATAGGTACATCGCCATTTTTCACTTCATCTCGAGCGAGTGCTGACACACACGTTGGACTTAGTGTGGATCTCCGAGTGTTGGAATTCGACGGCTTGCAAATAATCGGTGACCGAACATTCACGACGTCGTCCTCATGGTCGGCCAGTCGGAAAGAGGGAAGAGCTGCCATGTCAAAAGTGCCACCAGACTCGAAACCGTCGTAGTTGACCATCGGCTCGCAGTCATCGGAGGAACCATTGAGTCCAAGCTGATTGGCGCCGTAGTCGGCTTGCTCTTGTTGAGATTGTTCATCATGGTCGACTTCGGGTCCGTCGTGTCGTTTCATCCCTTTGAGCATCGATGACGGTGCAGGAGGAGGCACAACACTGGTGGGCGACTCTGCAACTGTCGAAAGGTGCTCGCGGGGGTCTTGGGCAGGAGCTTCGAGTTGGTTCATGGCGTCGTTCACCTCCACGGCAGACAGCAGATTGCAGAGTGTTTCCGGTGGGTGCTTGGCGACAGGACAAGTCGCGCGTGGCACAGGCCTTCCTCTCTATTTCCGGCCACCTCTGAGCCGGCACATGATGAGTCGAAAAATAAATGAGCATCATGCTGCACATCGACGACGTACCACGGACCCACTGCTCAAAGATCGCTTGCCCACGTACGCCACCAAAGCGCGTTCGTGACTGCTTCGTCTGGATAAGTCGGCTTCTGTCGCCGCTTCGTAGGTGGCCTTGGCAGCCTCAATGCGCGTAGTCAACGACCGCGGACTAAGGTTCACTGCTGCATTGATGCGATGATGCTTATTCAAACGCTATGGCCGTTGGCCGGAGTGTAGCGATCGCACTGCTCCAGCAGTGTACTGCTCAGTACACGTCGCCCCACACATTTAGCTTGGTGCGTTTCAACGGAAGCATGGTAGTCCCATTGACAGTCCCATTGGCAGTCCCAAGTTGAGCATTCCAAAGCAGGAGCTTGCTGTGCCCTTGAAGCAATTCCGAGCAACGTATATTGTACATGGTGGCACGCCAAGCTACCAAACCGTTACGATCATCTTGCGCATGAAGCGACACGTACCAATCTCCAGCGACATGATGTCCTTTACCATGCACGTCCTCATTGATTGACCTCGGTCCTGCTGCGTGTATCCTCGCTTTCGTCACTCTCATAGCCCCAGCATCGATCATGTTGTAAGTGACTTACGACGTACTACAGTGCTGGACAAAAGGATAGCACACCCCACATTTTCCCGCCTAACTCATTCAATTTTTGGAGTTGAACGCTCAAACTTCGACCAATGAACGATCGTATGATGTCCATTGCTCCTATCAAATTTGAGCTAAATCCGCACAATATTGAGAGACTTTCTATACAAGTGCGTGAAACTGCACCTGGTCAAAAGAATAGCACACTTTTTAAACTTGATTTTAGTATTGAAAAATTATGTGTGCACACAAACTTAGACATTTTGCCTCTTGCAATGGGGTTAAAAGCTCAGCTCACAGAGTATGAGCGCGGACAGATCGACGTCTACGCATCGCTAGGACTCAATGCAAGTCGAATTGCTTCTGCTGTGGGTCGTTCAAGAAAGGCCATCACGAACTACTTGCGCGACCCTGAAGCGTACGGGACGCGCTTCAAAGGCCGTCCTCTAAAGATGACCCCACGTGACTGTCGTCGAGTTACCCGTGCTACACGTCATGCGACGTTGAGTTCTGGGAAGCTGAAGGATCAACTTGAACTTACTGTCTCTAGTCGCACCATTCGTCGCTTCTTAAAATCTACCGAGCTGTTTAAGTACGTAAAGATGAACAAGGCGCCAAAGCTTACAGCTAAGCATTGCGAAGCTCGTGTGAAGTGGGCAGAAGAATACCATGATTGGGGTGAAGCAAACTGGCGCACAACCGTGTTTTCGGATGAAAAAAATGGAATTTAGATGGTCCTGACGGATTAAAGTGCTACTGGAGGTGCCTGGCGGACGAACCTAAGGTTCGATTTAGCCGCCAAAACGGCGGCGGGTCTGTAATGGTGTGGGGAGGCTTCTGGGCGGATGGTACCACCGCACTTGCTTTCTTAGATGGCAACCAGGATTCGCAAGCCTACATCTACACGTTGTCGGAGCACATGCTGCCTGCAGCGCACCGTCGCTTTGGCACTGACTTTACATTTCAGCACGACAATGCCAGTATTCACTCATCCTACACCACTAAGGAGTTCCTGGAGGAGCATGTGGGGAACGTCATGACCTGGCCTGCGTTGTCACCCGATCTTAATCCTATTGAGAACATCTGGGGCTACTTGGCGGGCAAGGTTTATGAAGGAGGGCGTCAGTACCTACACAAAGATGATCTCATTCGCGAAATCAAAGTTCAGTGGGAGAACATGCCTGTCAGCTATCTCGAGAAGTTGGTCCTCTCCATGAGGAAGCGCTGCATTCAAGTACTCAAAGCGGACGGCAAGAGGCAAAATGTCTAAGTTTGTGTGCACACATAATTTTTCAATACTAAAATCAAGTTTAAAAAGTGTGCTATTCTTTTGACCAGGTGCAGTTTCACGCACTTGTATAGAAAGTCTCTCAATATTGTGCGGATTTAGCTCAAATTTGATAGGAGCAATGGACATCATACGATCGTTCATTGGTCGAAGTTTGAGCGTTCAACTCCAAAAATTGAATGAGTTAGGCGGGAAAATGTGGGGTGTGCTATCCTTTTGTCCAGCACTGTAAGTTCCCGTGCACTACAACGCGGAGCCCACAAAGCAGCAAAAACATGGTGTCCATGTGCAACTTGTTGAAGTGGTCGTTCAAGTGTCGCCACAGCCGAACTCGCCTGGAACGCATCGAATAAGAGAAGCGAGATCGCCAAATGTTCGTCGAGGGTTCACTTCTTAGTCTTCACCATCACTATCGCTATTGCCGAGGTTCCATCTCACAAGAAACGTCAATGGCTTTCCCTGCATTAAACGGATCTCGGAATCGAATGCGCTTGGCATGCAGATACAATCGATCGGCTGAGCGTCCACCGTACTTAGTGTCTCCCACAATCGGCGCACATAGTTCTTGAGCACAGTGCACACGGAGCTGGTGTTTACGTCCTGTGCGAGGCCAAAGTTGTAGCCATGTGCCAGAAGGGCGGGTACGATCATTCTGCCGCAAGACTCGCTCCACAACGGTGCATGCCACCTTGCCATCGACAGGAAGCTTCATCTCCTTTCCCTCAAATTTCTTCAAAAGCGAGTAGCTATCACTTGACGACGATGTAGCTACCAACGCTTCATACGTCTTCTGCACAGCACCACTTCGCATTAGCTCTGAGAATTTTGCAGCTGCGAGACGAGAGCGTGCCAGCACCAACACACCTGACGTCTCTTTATCCAGGCGATGCACCAGCTTCAGCTCCTGCACTTCACTGTCTTCTCTCAACAACTCTGCAAAGGACGGCAAGTAGCGATCCAGCGACTCTGTCAATGCCGATCCGTCTTGTACTGCGAGGCCCTGGGGCTTGTTCAGCACCACAAACTGCTCGTCGTGGTACACTACACACTGTTTCAACTGCTGCAGCTTCTTGTCCATCACCAGTGACTGTTTCTGCGTCGTTTTCTTCTGCTCCAATTGCTGCGTTATCAGTGGCTGCAACTTGGACTGGAAGAGATGCGCGTCGATGGCCACTACGGAGCCTTCGAGCAGCAGCGAGTTTGCCCCAGTCATCTGGAGCCTCGACGCATTGACAGACTGCAGTCGGATCTTGCGCTTGCGAAGTTGCGTCTGTATGAAACTCTGCGGTAGTGACGGGAACTGAAGTCGCAGCCATCGATCCAGACGCAGCTCCTGGTCTTGTGCACGCACAACGTGCATCATCCAGCGCAGCTCCTGTCGCCACATCTCACTTTGGAAGAAATGGCTACATTTAACAATGAAATGGCTACACTTGACACACTTGTCGAGCTGAACGACAGTTTTTGTCCCGTTTCTGCCACCTCCACCACTTCTGTGGCGCAAGAGCACTTGAGCATTCTCCGTCCAGACAACAGCATAGCAGCAGCTTTCATGACATCTCGAAGTCGTCACCACTTGACCATCGCAGACAAGAACCGACTGCGTCGTCACCATCGCGAGCATCCAGAGCTGACCCAAGAGCAGTTGCGTGAATGGGCGTATGCAGCCTTCGGTCAGTGGGTGGCACGCTCCACTGTGGGCCACATCGTGCGTGCGCCGGAGGAGGTGAGTGCCAATCCGGAAGCCACGCGCTTCCAGAGCGGCCGGTATCCGGACATGGAGCAGGAACTATACGCGCTGCTAGTGGCTCGAGCGACGCAGTTGGGCGTAGACGTCAAGAGACTGGACGGTGGCAATGTGCTGAGTGACGCAGAGCTCTGGACGAAGGCCAATGAGATCCTCAAGCGCTCACGAGGCAGTGACGAGAGTGTGTCAGTGGCCTGGGTGCATCGCTTCAAGAGACGTCATGGCCTGCATCGGTCGCAGCTCAAGAGAGCGGCAGAAGCTGCTGTAGCTGAGAGTGTAGAGGTGTTAGGGAGTGTGGAGGACGTGACAAGTGACGCGGAACCAGCTAGGAAGAGAGTTGCGACTGCCACCCGCTCACATTTTGTGTCCTCGGACGACATTTTGTTGCTGACTCATGTCCTGGAAATCAAACCATGGACATTTCCGTATGTGATGGACGGATGGCAGCTAGTGGTGGAGAAGTTAAGGGTGGAAGAGACTTTTCGACTGGAGAAGACAGCAGGAGCGTGTCAAGCGAGACTGAATCTGTTACTGGGACATATGAAAGCGGGCAACTCGATGGCGTTGCGGAAGGCTGGCACGGAAGAAGAGTTGGATAGGAAGTGCGCGCTGGTCGCAGAAGTGGCTGCACAGATTGAGGTGCATGAATCAGCTCAGAAAGGGAACGACACGTCGTCGATAGAAGCAGTGGAGGTCATACCGCCTGCTAATAGTGATGGAATGCCTGATCTTACTCGAGAGCGAGAGCGGATAGCCCAACGCCGCCTGGAGTTGATGGAGCGCAAGATGGAGCGCGAGTTGGCAGCGCAGAAACGGCATTCCGAGGAACAAGTGAGTCGACTCGAGAAGCTGCATCGTGAGCAGCAAAAGATTCAGCAAGAGCAGCATGCCCAACTGCTCACCACAATTCAGCAGCAGCAAGCGATGATGTCTGACCTCATCAAGTCGTTGGCTCCGACTACCAGCTCTGGTAATGCAACCCAAGATCAACGTAACTTGTGATGTCGGTAGTCAGGGTTTCATAGTAACGACGATTTCGCATATTATTAGTTAGTAATAATAGTCCCTTCGACAAACAATCAAATATATTAATTATGCATAAGGTCGAAAGGGGGAAATGCTATTAGCACTAGTATATTACTACTAAATTCGTTACTAATTCAGACGTTCGTCGCGCAGAGTAAATCACGATTGTGTCGAGGAAGAAGCTGATTTTCAGCGCGCAGATCATCTGTTCTTGTTCGAAGTGAGTCCATGATGAAACCAGCCGTCGAAAACATTCTCTCTTGGAACGCAGATGACGTTACTCTGCCTAAGTACCGCCTTGCCACCACAGCAATTGATGGGAAGTCCCCCTCTCCTTCCTCACGAAACCAACGCAAAATATTAACGCGTCAGTAAAGTTCCAGTAAGTTCCAAACTATTGCCATCGCCGTCTACCATAAGTGAGACCAGGCCGTTTTCCCCTTGAATATAAGCGCACTTACCGTGTGTGAAGATCATCGCTGTAGACTTTTAAGCTGCACAGGTGGTGGACAGGTTTTCTACACATTTTACATGGCTCCATTTGAGCACCGTCCCCAATTTCGGGATCGCAATCCTCAGCTCCACACCGCATTTTATTAAGAACGAAAGATCCAAACTACGAGGAGGGAAAAATGAGCTGGTTGAGGTGAGTAGCAATGGGTTGCAGAGGTGGTAGGACGGGTTCCATAAACGTGCGGCTGGCACAGTGGGGCTCCAGGATTTTATGCCGAATTAGTACCCTTTATTAATCATGGAAACTGCTGTATATGATGTACTGTATTACTACATATTTTGTTCAAGATGTTGGATGTTTTATTTATTACTAAATATTTTATTTAGTAATAAAAATCATTTAGCATACTAAACATTTTCGTTACTATGAAACCCTGTCGGTAGTATCACTTTTCATTTTGTACGGGGATATCAATTTGGGGAGAGGTTACAGAGTTCCGAGTTGACAGAGAGGGGCTACGCGATCGCTTTGAAATCCATGCCAGAACGACGGTCGTCCGTGTCATCTGAATAAGAAAAAGTGTTTGAAGTGATCGCAGCTCACTCGTTTGGACAAGTTCGTATGAGGGAGTCTGCGATGTACATCATCCGCTAACGTGCTGTTGTATATAATTCAAATGGCATCTCCAACACATTTCTAAATGGGAAGTGGGCCTGACGATTTATCCTGCGGCACAGGACGCACTTTTCATACCGAAGTGACGGAAAAAGCGCTAGCTATTCCTCCGAAGAAATTGCCCAAGGTCATGCCGCATGTGTAGATCCCATTGAGACTAGGAAGCGGATGACCAATACTCGACGCTTACATGATCGAGAAAATGTGTCGATAACAGTGGAACCCAGCAATATCGGAATATCTGATGGTGCTCTGTGCGAGAGCTGATAGCTCAGTGTTGCTTGGGTTGATGGAGCGAGATAGAACGTGAGTTAGCAGCGCAGAAGCATCATTCCGATCAGCACGTGAGCTGACTTTAAAAATTACAACAAGAGATCAATAAAACTCAGCTACTCAGCAACAGCAGACGATGATGTCTGACCTCACCAAGTTATTGGCTCCTCCCAACTAAGTCCAAAGGGAACCACGACGAAATGCAATTCGATTACGCTTACTGTTTGGAGTGCAAGAACTCGGAATTTTTGGCACACTCGTCCAGAAGAGTGAAAAGCTGCTTATTGTCATGAATAATCCTGACTGAACTCGGGATTCTCGCTTCGTTGTCGTCGATGTCTTCATTTTCCGAGTTCTCCGACCTTGTCATTCTGTGGGTGCTTACGCGACCAACGCCTGCGCCACACTCTTTGCCTTCTCCTTACTACAAAGCAGCTCAACAAGTTTCAATCCCATTTCGATCGCGGTCCCAGGACCTTGGCTGGTGACACAATTGCCGTTCACCACAACATGTTCATCGGGCTTATAATCCACACCCGTCATCTTCGACCCATAGCTGGGATGTGTCGTGGCCGGACCGGAGTCAAGTAGTCCGTGGGGAATGAAGACAACCGCGGGTGCAGCACATATGCCTCCATAGTATCGCCCTTGGCGTTTTTGCTTCTGAAGCATCGTGATCAGTTCAGTCGAATCATGGAGTTGCTGAGCGCCAGGACCCTGCACATTGTTTTCCAGCAGAAACAATGTTAACAATCCATAGCTGACGACAAAGTTCGTACACACTCACCCCAGGACACATGATAAGGTCGAAGCTGAGATCTGCGCAAGCCTCGATGGCAATGTCACCTTGCACCTTTGTGCCTTGCGACATGGTCACAATATTCTGCATCTTACGGCCAACGCTGGCCAGCGTCACCTTCATTCCGCCGCGTGTCAAGACATCTGCCACCGCGATGGCCTCAACTTCCTCCGTCCCATCAGCCTGCGTTTTCAACACAGTCAACATTGATTTTCGTTGACACTATCATCTCAAGCAGGCACAAACAACGTACAATGGGGATCATCACAGCAGGGGGTTCACCTTCGACCGTTGACATCGTCGCTATTGCTTGCAAGCGTGCACAATTAAAACTGAGGCTAGGAGAGCAGCGAAGAATATGGTGTGATAGACTTTTCACTCGTAGCATTGCCAGCCACTTGTCGAATGGCGATGGAGTGACATGTCCGCGCAGGTCTCATAAGGACGTTAAAGCGGAATATGTTGATAAGGCAAAATGTCGGAAATTGCCCTGCATTTTGCTACTGCTGATAAAGCAATGGCGGTGAAGCACTGATGGCAATCTTTGGCAAGATCATCTCTACGGATAGAATAGATTTCAAGGTCACCGCTTGAATTATTGAGTTGTTCACTGAAACATCATGGCCTCTGTGGATGTATCATACTTGGTGATTGGCTCATCCTCTATATGCTGAATGACCGACGAAAAATGGTCGTTTTCATGTTAGATGTAAAGCAAGGATGAGAGAACTACGCCACGTTCTCTCACAAACCACGGTGGTTCACTTCCCCAATTCCCATGTAAGCCACTCCTTCATTTCATTTGTTTTAGATGGAAATTGATCGGGGTTGGAAATTTGTGCGTGGCAATAGTCGTGTAAGATCAATTAAAATATTCGTGAGATACTGCATTACTCGATAGACAACTGGGTGCCCGGGTCATCTGGTATTTCGCAAAGGCTGGAGACGCGGATTTCGTTGTCTTAAAGTTGGTGGAAGTCAATCGAATAGTATTCACACAACGTGGTTTGACCAAAACCGACTCATCCACTCCGTGTGTGAAGACGTCGGCTGTTTCAAACACTGGAGAAGTATGCTTTCCATTCTCTACTTAGAGGCTAGCAACCAACGAATGCTGCTACAGCAAAACTTCGACCGTGAGGAAATACAGCCTTCGTGCACCTGATCTAGCCGATAGCAAAGATGCGGTAGTACGCGGTGACACTTAGTGTGGATAAAACGAATCTACTTGTCAGCTTTCTAGCTTCAGATCCCGTCGACTAGCAGGGCATCCCTCGTACATTCTTCGCTGTGCGAAAAATCCCAATTGGCGTTGAGTTCTCACTACCATTATTCGACACCCCAAAGGCAGCGTATCATATATCTTGTTATTACGAATTCTAGTCTCGGAGCGATCACCACCTCGCCATTTACAACGACGAAATAAAGCAATTCAGTAGACTGACGTAGCTATCTACATTGACCTTCGATCAGTTACGTGCTACACGGGTTCCAGCTCGTTTGAAATACTACCAGTAAGATGAGTCGTTTCATCGCACTCACACCCCGCTTGTGCCAGCTTCTCTTCAACAGCGATTCTTATCAACAACTCACTGACAACAATCTCTCTATCTTCCAACGTCATCGTCCTCGGCTCGAACTCGTCCTGAAATTCACCAAGCAACCCAGAGAAGAAGTCATCAAAAGAAATTCCTAGCACACCATTTCTTGGTGACGCACAGAAAATCGCAAGAGCAACCATGCTCTCAAACTTCTTGTAATCGTTGCACATCGCGATAATATTTTCTTGGGGTCGAAAGCCCTTTCCTCCAAAGCAAATTTTGAACATGTGAATCGTTGAATATGGTTTCTGTCGGTAGTGATCGTAGTACCCCGAATACGTCTTTCCACCTAACACCGTGAGATAAAGCAACAAGTCTTTTCAAATAATGGAGCTCGCACTCTGATAACGACACATCAGTATTCTGCTCATCGACCAGGTTCCAAAATGTGGTCCCGAGATCAACTTTTGTTTTTTTCAACACAGGTTCGGACATATCGCCACTGACTTTGGCAACAGTTGACATCTCGTTGCTGACAACTTGTCTAATGTCAGGAGTTTCACTCTCGGCACTTGTGTATGATATCGCTATCAGCTGTGCATCTTTTCCATGCTGTTCCTTCATGATGTTTTTTTTCGAATCTGTACATGGCGACTAACACATTTGAACGTAGAATCTAGCAATTCACACAACTTGAATATCGGCGTGCCCTTAGCAAACTCCGCCACGCTGTTGACAAAGCACCGGGCAAACAACCCACGGGAATTCTTAGCAATGTCCAGCACGACGGAATATTTACTCGTAACTTTCTCCCAAGCATCTTGCATCGCTTCGTCTTCAAGTGGAATTAGTTGATACGGTGGGAAAAGAGAAACAATGTTCATCCACATGTGAGGTTCCCGCCAACTGCCAGTAGACTGGCAAAACAAGTCAGTGACCTTGGCGTCAGTGCCCATAACAATCACTTCCAATCCACAAACACGAAAGACATTACGTTGAAACGCCATTAGATTCCTTTCGCCATCCGTGTTCATGGTCAGCAACATCTCATCCAAATGAAGAAAGGCAGAATCTTCTTCTCAGTCATCAACTTTTCACGCGCAGCCAAGTCAACACTCAGATCGCACTTATTCACAATAATTTTTTTCTCTTCAATGCGTATCATTTGTGCGCGTTGATACTTGTCCAAACAGAAATTTTCCAGCAAGGTGAGGATGAAGCCATAGGTTGACAGACTCTCCGTCTGATAAAACGTCGAAGTCGTGTCTAATACTATATCCTCTAGTTGTCTGTTGCCTTTTCCATTTACGTGACTTCGTCGAATGCTAGTGCAACTTGTTGAAAATTCTGCTAGATTCTTTGAGCGTCGTCTGGAACTATGACAGCCTGTCATTGACAGGCCAACAAAACCATGGTGGTGATCTCTCTGGTCCTTCTCCTCCCAAAGCAAGCGCTAGTTGCGATTTCCCTATTCCTGATGATCTTCCACGCAAGTGAACGGAATGGTAGTTGTATCTGAATTGGCATGATCGGCATAAAGCTTATCAATCTTGTCGAGAGTTTACTGCAGTAGTCGCCACAGGATCGCTCGTCCCTGTTCTTGGTAAATTTCAGTTCAGTGATTACATCTTCACGGGTAAATATTTCTCGCATTTCAATGTTAATCCTCGTTGGAACCACCACCACCAACTGAACAGGACTGTTTCCAGCTTCTTCTTCACTCCCTTCGCCCAACTGGTCACTCGACAACCCAATGCTCCGTACTTTTGCTCTCGCAACATTCAACACCTTCATGCCACTAATGTTGCTCACACCGTACTTGGCATCGTTTTCTGTTAGCCACATGGGCTGCAGCTCATTAGTACAAGTCAATTGGCTTCTTCATCCTTCTGCACATCATAGCAACCTGTCGCTCTCTTTCACTTTCACTGAAAATGTGCTTCCCTTCGCGCCAACGATTTTACAAAACAGCCTTAAGACGGCAAATTCATGAATGAGGAGATTACTACTACCGTATCTAAGTAGAAATGAAATTGTGATGAAGTGAAATTTTTTATGGTTGATGTAAGCAAAATGCCTCCTTCATCAAATTGCTGAGCAATTTTCAAACTATCAAACCCTAATGAGAGTAAATTATTTTTGTGTGATTAGATTTCAGATAACCAATCAACAACTAGAAAAGAGACCTTCCCATCACATCGTACATCTAATCGCGATTCATATGCAACGTCTACTTCGTGTACTAGACGAGATTCATTCCAATATTTGCCACAAGTTTGAGTGACCATGACTGACGCAAAGCCAGAGATGCGAGAATTCGGGCGAGACTTGCGTCGAGTTCGCACCATTCTCATTAAAATCGGAACGGAGATTGTTCATTCTCCTGAAGGACTTTTGGCCATGGGACAGATCGGCAACATCGTTGAGCAGATCGCAATGTTGCATATGCGTGGCCACAACATCATTCTCGTGTCGAGTGGTTCCATCACCATTGGCAAAATGGTGTTGCATCGTCAATATCTGCTGTCGGGGTCCATGCAGTCTCATCTGGGAGGTCAAGTAGGCGATAACGTGCAATTTTACGAGAAGGCGTGTGCTGCTGCAGGACAGAGTGGACTGCAGAGTTTGTATGAGATGCTCTTTGCTCAATACCATTTGAACTGCTCTCAAGTGTTAGCATCCGATGCTGACTTTCGAGAACCACAAGTTCGGGAAAATCTGAAGCACACGTTACAGACACTGTTGGATGTCGGAATCATTCCGGTGATCAATGAGAACGACGTCATCACGCGTCGAACTGCTCCACTGTTATCTGGTACTAAAATGGCCTGGGACAATGATTCGTTGGCTTCACTCTTTGCTTAAGAGATGCAAGTGGATCTCATGGTGATTATTACGGATGTAGATGGTATCTACACAACCTCGCCGGTGTCGAGTGATAAACGCACTCTCATTTCTCGATTTCGTCGCGGCGACAAGCCGTTTGTTGCACCAGAGTCCCGAGTGTCATCAATGGGTCAAAAAGACAAAGTGCATTCATGTATCCGAGCTGTGGATAGTGGGGCTGTTCGAGCTGCAGTAGTCGCGAAAGCTGAACCGGGTGTGCTTCTGCGAATTTTGGATGGTGAGCGTGTGGGAACACTCTTTATATCGCCGGACGGTAAACCTATCGGGGATGCTGCAACTGAGGAGGAACACATCGATCCATTGTACTCCGGTATTGCCAAGAGCGCTCGAAATCCGATTAGCAAGCTCTAGACGACTGCTGAATCAACTAAGCAAGTAATTTTCTAGCTCGATTATTAATTCTAGTGCTTTGCGAGAACTCTCGTACCACACTTCAGCGAAAAATTCAAACCGTGCAAAATCTTAAGACTAACAGCACTTGGAACTGGCAGATTTCGAGTTTTTAACTTCAGATTGCTCTGAAGTAGATGATCGACGATCGAGCAGGATAGGTGGTACAGCTTCAGTTCGTTGTATTTTCCTTTGTTCGGCGTTGTAAATGGCAAAAACGAGATCCTCGAATACTTGACGGACGTTGTAGCAGGTTTTGGCCGATGCTCGCTGGTGCATAAGACCTAACGTTGAGGCTGTCGACTCGTGCTGTTCCTGATCCACATATTTAACGTTTTCAATTACGTCCGGTGACTCCAAATCCACCTTATTCCCCACGAGCATAATACAACTCGTGAGTGTGCTGTTAAAACCTGCTGAAGCCTTGAGCTCCTTGAGCCAATGCTCCTGAGCGTTGATGAATGTGTCAAGGTTGGTCACATCAAACACCAAAAGCGCTCCTGCTGCCCGTCGATAGTGACTGTCAAAAATTCACAGCTTCATTAGTGCGAATCCTTCGTATCTACTCCAAGCTGATTCTTACGAGGTGGTGATTGCTCGGTAACGCTCCTGACCAGCTAAAGACGACAAACCGAAGCAGAACAAAGAAGATTGTTAAATATGTCGGATAGCGGTAGAATAGCTAACAACATTACCGGTGTCCCAGATCTGCGCCTTAATGCGCTTTCCATTGGGGTGACGAATAATGGCAGTGGCGAACTCAACGCCAATTGTAGGTTTATGCGCAGCGGAGAATGTACGAGATGTACCTTGCTCGTTGACAGCGTCTGTAGCTAGAAAGGTGGCTAGTAGATTCGTCTTGCCCACACCCGGGTCCCCTACCAACACCACTATTTTGCAGATAAAATGTTCGTGAATGACGAAGAATTTGATTCAAGTAGAACTTCCTAACCTTTGTACAGCTCGTCATAATGCTGCTCCATTGGTGATGCTGTAACGCGAGGTGGGTTTGTTGTTGCCTTTTCGTACTGAACCGTTACTTGCCAAGGCAGAATTGTAACATGCGTCTGCGATGACCATGCAATAAACGCCATTTCCTCTGGTTAACAACTACTACAACTTCATCCGAATATCATTCCTAATGCAAACTAATTCGCATTTACGCAAGCAACTACAACGAATCATGGTGTACATATATTAGTCCATGACGCGTTTATCATCTAAGCCGTAGTGGCATCGGCAGACTGTATTTTGGCCTGGTGGTCCGACCGACCGCGTTTGACACATTCCTGGAATCGGCGCTTGAGCAACTTGTCATCAGGTGCAAGCTGCATCGCAGCCCACATAGCACAAGCAGCTTCTTCGTAGAGTCCCAGCGCTTCCAGGCACTGACCCTCACGGAAAAGTGCCTTAGGCCATTCGGGACGAAGCTTCTTCGACACACGCACATCGTGCAGCGCCTGTTTGGCGTCGCCAGCACCTAGGTGAGCCGCACAGCGGTTGCTATACAGCACAGCATCTGCTGGTGTAATGTCGATAGCCTTCGAGTACAGGTCTACAGCCAGTGTGTAGTCCTTCGCCAGGTACGCCTTGTTGCCATCGTTTTTATGCTTAGTAGCTTCCGCCTTCTGCTCGTCGCTCACCTCAACAGCTTCGGGAACGGCAATATCCTCTTCCTTTTCGATCTCAGCAAGCTTTCTTTGGTTCTCGGCCTCCAACTTCTCCTCCGTCGTCTGAGGTTCGTTAGATCCTGCAGGAGCTGCGGGGGCTTTGTTCTTCGCAGCTTGTTCGTAGTAAGCATCCAGCTTGACCTTTTCCTCAGCCATGAGTTTGTCCAGGTCAGCATCCTCGAAACCCTTAGTGATAGGCTTCAGAAGAGTCACGATTTCATGGTGACCCATACCAGCAGCGAGCTGCAACGGTGTCGAGCCAGCATCCGAGGCCAAGTTCGCCACCTCCTTCGTGTCCTCTGCGCGACAGTTCAGGAACTCCTGGACCACCTCGGTAAATCCTGTCTCAGCAGCCATGTGAAGTGCCGTGAGGTTGCCCTCCATCGTCAGCGTCAGCGTAGCTCCACCATTCAGTAGCTCCTTCACCACCACAGGCTTGTTCATTAGACAAGCCAGCATCAATGGAGTCACTCCACCTGCATTAGTCACATCGGCCTTAGCTCCAAGACGGAGCAACTCAGCCACTGTCTTCTCACGGTTCTCACTCACAGCAAAGTGCATGGCCGTGCCGTTCTTGGTCGTAGCTTCCAGCTGAGCCTTTTGCTCCACCAGCAGCTTCACCGTACGGATACTGCCATTAGCAGCAGCCTCATGCAGCGCCGTCGTGCCGTTCTTCATGGCCGTATTAGGGTCTGAAAAGTAAGCCAACAGCAGCTTCACAGCTGCAAACTCGTTCTCCTTGGTCGCATATAGCAGTGGCGTGGCTCCTTCCTCGTCCACACACTCGACACACTCGGGTGCACGGTCCAAGATGAAGCTGATGACTTTGCGACGCCCTTTAGCTGCTGCAAAGTGCAACGCCGTGCGCTTATGAGCGTCTTTGAAGTCCATAAGCGCCTCCTTGACGTCTATGACGCCCATCACCTGCAGAGACTCGAGCGTCTTCTCCAACATTTCCAGATCGCCATCTACAGTGATTATTTCGTTAGTAAAGTGAATGTTGCAGTATAATAACGACAATAACGCACTTTCAGCACTGGATAGTAGATCGCCCACTACTTTCTTCTGCTTCTGATACTCGGACGCGCCCTCTTCTTTCTCCTTCGCGAGCTTCTCCGCTGTGTTCACTGCCATGGTCAATTGGTGATCTGCTTGCCAGTCAAAAGTGATGGCTCCAGAGTACTCATGTCCTGATTGGTGAAAATAGGAAATGTTTGATTGGTGGAAATGAGACCCCTAAGACCAGGGACTAGTGAACTGCCGTTCATTTAGTTTGTGTACTCTTGATAGCACGCTCACACTTGTAGTCAATCCACGCCTACGCGGGAAGATTGATTACTTGAATCCTCGGTGGCTCCTACAATGTAAGCCACGATGGATAGAGGGGAGTTCTCTCGCTTGACCGACGCTCAGTTTGAGTCGGACAGGAAGATGGCGGGCATCTTTGGAGGAGGTGCCCTCCGAAGCTTGGCGGCTGCTACGCCGGCCGAGCAGGTCGAACGCGTCGAGGCGTTCGACACGTACGAGAGAGGGCTTATCGCCCACGTACAGGGGCTGCAGACCCCCGTGGCCGAGATGAAGCCAGCCCAATCTAAGCCGTTAAGGCTTAAGGTTAACCCCAATGAGGGGAAGGCGGGAGAAAAACTCCACTTCTGGGTCAGAGAGGTAGAGCTCGCCATGGATGCGGCTCTCATCTCGACCGAGCGACTTCGGGTCGCTTTCGCCCTATCCAACCTGGGAGGTCGGGCGAAGATCTGGGTGTACACGCGTGAGGCGGCAACGCCGGGTTGCTTCACAACCTGGGCTCAGCTGTGTACACAGCTCAGAAGCCGCCTTCCTTCCGGCGAACTATGAATATTGCCAGCGCTCGCGCTTCCTTGCCTGTAAACAATGGAAGCGTGAGCTGCATGAGTACATCCAGGAGATGCGAGTACCCGCTGCATCTCTGATAGGGGACCCCTACCTGAACACACTAAGGTGACAGTGTTCATGGATGGCCTGAAGGTGGACCCATCCCACACACAGTTGTTCCGCGTGCATGCGAACACTATGGAGGAGGCGATCGAGATCGCCCTCCAAGAGGAGTACATCCATCGACAGACTCGTACTGCTACGTCGGTGTGGCAAGGCCACAATGCGTCGACAGGCGCAATGCAAGGAGTTCCAGCAACTGGAGTCAGCATAGGGTCGGTACCCATGGAACTGGGTACGGCCGTATAGAGCTCCATCCGATGCTACGGATGTGGGAAGCTTGGACACATGCAGCGTGCATGCCCTGCGGGAGGGCAAAGGAAGTTCCCTTCCAAACCTAGGGGCTCGAGAGGCCCGTGGCAGGAGCCGCGACCCAAGAGCCATGGGAGCTGGGGTCGCCAGTAGGGGCGGGGCGCTCTACTGGGGAAGGTCTAAGTCTCCACGGTAGGGGTGCGGACGGCGCACGCCATGGAGGCTTAGCCCCTGAGAGCCTGGGTGCTCTCGAGACGAGGGAGAGCAGCGGCGGACTGCTCGTGGTACACGCGAGTGTACGGGGATATGGAGATCCCTTCAGAGTCCTGATTGACTCTGGGGCGTCGACGAACTTTGCTCGACGCCAGACGGTCGCACGGAATGGCGACAAGTATGCCGACGCTTTGCGTGAAAGCGAAGGCAGGAGCCAGGGCTCGGTGAGACTAGCCGGTGGTACGGTGGTTAACGTATCAGGGGTCCGGATGGAGCTGGCTGTAAAGTTTGAAAACTTTGACAGCACGGAGGCGTTCCTTGTCCTAGACATGGACAAGTACGACTTGATTCGGGGCATGCCGTGGCTCGAAAAGCACGAGCGCTGGATCGATTGGCGCGGCAAAGCCATTGGGGCTAGCTGACCCGCAGTCTCCGACAGAGCATTGGTGAGTAATGTTCCTATCTCTGTTAGGGACTGGGGCACCAAGATACTTAAGCGACCGATAGAGCGATGTCTCCAACGAAGTTGTTTCGATGAGCCTTGCAACTGGTCGTGAGATCGTGAGACTAAGGCTCATTGCCAAGTATGTGGGATTGCCACGACAGCAAGTCCCAACGCTGAGAGTCGTCGCACCGTATGGGCTTCGACTGTGGCAGTGCCGGACGGCACTGACCAGGAGGGTAACATAGGTCAACAAGCAGCAGAGGCTGCTGAGGAGAGCGCTGTAGGCATCTCCTGTGTGGGTAACATAGGTCCACAAGTTGGTTACATAGGTACACAGGCGGGTAACGTAGTCCCGCAAGCGGCTAACATAGTTCCGCTAACAGCTGATGCTGTTGAGGAGGGCGCCTCCGGCGTGGATAACATAGTTCCACACAAGGTCGAAGAGACCGAGAAGAAGATCGAGAGTGCAGCATGCATCTCTAGCGTGGGTAACAGAGTTCCACGCGGGGTCAAGAATACCAGTACAAGGGCGGAGGTGTCGCTGAGCACCTCCCGTGTGGGTAACCAAGTACCACATTCGGAGTCTGAGACTCCACCGGCACGGCCGGTCGAAGAGCAATATCATGTCTTCGACGGCGTGTCCGGTCGTCAAGTGAAGGCAAGTGCCGTCCATTTGGAGGCACTGCCTGAGGTGTCAGCATTGCGGAACCTCGAGGAACTGTCCATGAAGGACTTCCTGGCCGAGTTGAAGGCCGGAGAGATTGCGGAGATGGTGCTCCTGAAGCTGGAGACCTCTCCTGAAGATTTGAACTCTTCCTCCGTAATGGACAAGGATGTTCTGGAGGGGTTCACGAAGCAGCCTGCAACGCGCTTGGGTTCTGAGATCCTCAAGAACCCGGAGGATCCGGTGTATCCTCTAGTGAAAGAGTACTCGGATGTGGTGTCGAAACACCCACCATCCCAACTTCCGCCGGATCGGGGAGTTCGGCACGAGATTGACCTCGTGCCTGACACAAAGTACTGTGTCACGGGGCAGTGGCCCCTACCTCGCGAGCAATGCGAGGTCATAGAAGTCTTCATTGCCGAGAAAACAAAGTCAGTCATGGCGTGAGTATCGAAGTCCTTGCACTCGACGCCAACCTTCTGCGTTCGCAAACCGAACGGGAAGTGGCGTCTGGTTCATGCTTATAACAAGCTGAACAATGCGGCGGTACCGGCACAGACGCCGATTCCTCACAAGGCCGTGTTGCTGAACAACATGTCGGGTTGTACGCTGTACAGCGCCCTGGACCTGGTTGACAGATATTACCAGATCCTGATGCGGGAGAGTGACATTCCTCTCACCGCAGCGAGCACCCCGAGCGGGATGCTCTGGGAGTGGCTAGTGATGGCACAAGGGCTATCGAATGCCCCAGCGACGTTCAATCGCTTGGTCTCACAACTGTTTAGACCATTGCGTACGTTCGCACAGACGTACTTTGACGACAGATTCGTCCATAGCCGTGACGAAGGTGGCCAGACGGCTATGAAGGTGCATTTGAAGCACCTCCGTCGAGTGTTTGAGGTCATGATAGCCAACAAGCTCCATGCCATCATCGACAAGTGCGTCTTTGCAGCTGAGGAGATAAAAGTCCTCGGCTGCTTTGTCAACAGGGTCGGCGTACGCGCCGATCCAGGGAAGGTCAAGGCCATAGCGGTTTGGCCGACCCCGAGGTCGCAGAAGGACCTCCGGAAGTGGTTGGGCTTAGTCAACTATCTTCATAAGTACAGCGCAGGGCACGCTGAACTAGCTCGACTCTTGTCGGGCCTCTCAAAGAAGGATGTCGACTGGGTCTGGGAGCAACAGCACCAGGATGCTTTCGACAACATCAAGGCGAGCTTACAGCAAGCGCCAGTCCTGGCCTTGTCGGACGAAAACAAGTCATTCAGCGTCATCTGTGACGCTTCTGATTATGCAATAGGCTGTGCGCTGTTGCAGAAGGACGAGGAAGGACGAGAACGCGTCATCTCCTTCCAGTCCAGGCAGCGGAAGGCTGCCGAACGGAACTATCCCGTTCATGACAAGGAGCTACTTGCAATGAAGTATGTTCTTGTCAAGTTTAGAGTTCACCTCTTGGGCTCAAGTCCCTTTGTGATCTATACGGATCACGCGTCCTTGCGGACTGCCACCAACTCGCCGCATCTGTCACAGCGGATGGCGAGGTGGCTGTCATTCTTCGCGGAATACAACTTCCGCGTTGAATACAAGCCGGGCAAGCTCAACGTGCTTGCCGATGCATTGTCGCGTCGACCTGACTATGAGCTAGCTCATGTCAGTCGGGTCACGACAGATCTGTACGATCGGATACGCTTAGCGTATCAGGAGGACGAGAAGTACACACCACTGGTGCAGCTCTTGTCCGATGGCAAGGACGCCAAAGTCGACAGGCTTTCGCCTCGACAGCGGGCGCAGCTCCATCGTTATGAGCTGGCCGATGGGTTACTCCATTACAGAGTAGACCCTGGAGATCCTCTTCGGGTTGTCGTTCCAAACGACGAGTATCTGAAGTATGACATACTTCTAGAGGCGCATGATGCGCCGATAAGTGGCCATCTTGGCCGAGAGAAGACCTACCAAACGGTCGCTCAGATATTTTGGTGGCCCCACATGTATAAGTGGGTGGCACACTATGTCAAGACATGTGAAACATGTCAGAGGGTGAAGCCTTCGGGCCTCGGCTCCACTGCAGAGCCTACCTGTGCCAGCTGATTGCTGAAAGTCGATGAGTCTCGACTTCGTCTTCGACCTGCCAGCCGAAGACAAGGGCAACACCGGCATTTTGGTGTTTGTCTGCAGTTTGAGCAAGATGTACCATCTTGCTCCGGTACGTGACAAAATCACAGGGAAACAAGCTGCACAGCTGTTCCTAGATAGCGTGTTTCGCTATCATGGTCTACCAGAGACCATAGTCTCGGACAGAGACCCGCGTTTCACGGGTGCGTTCTGGGACACCCTGTTCCAATTGTTGGGAACTAAGTTGACGATGTCAACTGCGGACCATCCGCAGACGGATGGTCAGACGGAGCGCGTCAACCGCGTGCTCGAAGATACTCTGAGTAGTATCTGTGCGGAAGCACCTCGGTCCTGGTCAGACCAGCTCCCTATGGTTGAGTTTGCACTCAACAATGCGGTACACGCATCAACGGGGTTTACCCCGTTCTACTTGAATGGGTTACGACACCCCCAGGTGCCGCTAACCTTGCGGGGAGGCACCGTGGCCTCCATCGTAAGTGAGGGAGAGGCTCGGAAAGCCTTTTCCTCCCAGGTCTCGGAGATCGAGACAGAGTCTTTATTGAGACAGTTGTCGTCATTTATAGACAACAGGCTGCTGCTATCAGCCGGGTTAGAGACGCAATGGCGTCGACCCAGAACGGACAAGAGGAGTATTCAGACAAGAATGGTCGAGGAAACTTATCCGTGTTTATGGTTGGGGACTTGGTCCTCTTAAACACTAAGAACCTACCGTTAACGTTGGTTCGCTCCATTGGGAGTAACAAGCTGAAGCATCGCTTCATTGGACCCGTTGGGGTCCTCGGCAGGCACGGCGCTGCCTATACCATCGACCTCGTGAAGTCAATGGCGACGCACCCAACGGCTTACGTGGGGCGTCTTAAACGGTACGGTGGTCCGTAGGATCTTCGCCCTGAGAGGGCAGAAGAAGATCAAGAGTGGGCGAGCTCCCCTCTTCAAATCGAGGTTGAGTCTCGCGGACAACACCAACAGGAGTTGTCAAAGCCTGCAAAACGGAATGCAGGCTGGCACCCATGCGACTCACGAAAAGAGTACGCTGGGGCCGCACGGTATGAGCTCCGTCAAGAGCTATACCCATAAGCCGAGCGGAAAGAATACCACTGCGGCCCATAAGAGGGCATGTGACCGTGCGCCTCACTGGCAAGAGCATTAAGGCTCCGACGGAGTCCCATTAAGGCGGAAGGTGGGACTCGGCGGTTAACCCGCCCGTGGAGCTCCCGAGTCTCGCGACCGAGAGCGTCCACGTCCTGACGTAGGACATTAGGGCAGTTGGTTTGCCAAACTGGGCGGCGGCTAGACCGCCAAGCCCAATGTCAAGTGCAATCTTGATCGCATTCGATCACAGGTTTGATGCACTTCGTCCTGCAGAAAAGACTCTGCAGGACCAGGACCAGAAGGTCCCGCTGGATCAATATGAATTCCAGCTGAGCTTCAGCTTGGAGCTCCTAGACTGGGCAACCCTTGTGAGGGACCCAGTGACCTGTGCAACTGAGGAGGTATTCTCCGGCTGCACCGAAGGGAATCCCCACACGGGGTGGAGACCTCCCTTGGTCTCAGACTTCTTCCGAAGTCCAGCAAATTCCTTTAAGGGAATTTGGTGCGGTGCAAGAAGCACGCACCTGGCGGCCTCTATGTTCTCGCTGAATAGAGACACGCCCTTAATCAGGTGGCGCTCGTACGCGCCCATGGAGGTATGACCTGCCAAATGGACGTGGGCCCATGAGCTGCTCAAGGAACAGCAGAGAACCATGGCCCTCATGGGGGGAATACCCTGGAGCATGGGTAAGAACCCAACGCTCAGTGTGAGTACACTCACGATGGACTGGCTGTCTAGCCAGTCGAGCAGCAAGTAGTTCTTCTTGCTGCTCATCGAGGTTGTTCGCAACCTCAAGAGGCTCTTCGTTATAGGCCTCATCAAGATCCTGATCGCTTATATGAAGCGACTGAGAGGCGCTGCGCTTCCAGGCGCTGGCCTCATTGGCATGGTTAGCCGTGTTGGTAACCTGGGCACGTCGTTTGCCCTTCGCCAATGTCAAATTCTTAGGAGGCAAAGCATCCTTGGCGTCCACGTTGCCATGGACGCCATCGGCACCACCAGCTGTGGTGCCTGTGTCCGGATTGTTAATCGCGGACTTGGACTCAGTGTTTTAGTCCTTACCCTCGTCGCCAGGGCAAACGACAAGGTATCGTCAGTCAAGCTGGGTTGAGACTTGCTCATGGACCTGCGGATGGGCCTTGGGTCCTCGCAGTGGTCCGGTGATGACGACGGAGATCGTCTGTGGAGCGAGCTAGTGCTCGCTGCCACGTCAGGTGCATCTTGCACCTTGTTTGCTTTCGCAATGACATCAAATGATGTCTTGGCTTTGCCGCGAGGCTTAGCCGTCTTTGTCTTGGGCTTCCCAGCCTTTGTCTTTGTGGGCGCAGAGGCGCCACTTGAGCTTCCCCTTTGAGGCATGCTCTGAGGTCGATGCGGAGACCTTGGGGACGTAATAGCAACGTGCCTGAAGCTCTGTGAGAGCAGGGAGCCGTAGCGCAAGAGCTCGGCGGCCCGTCGAAGAATTTCGACTCTTCGAGTGAAATGTGAAGGGTTCACATTTGCCTCATTTTGATTGGGTGAAAATCCAACCTAAGTGGGGGAGGATGTAACGGGGTTACATGAAGGGGTACCCCAGAAAGGGTACCGCCTTTAGAAGTTGATATACTTCTGTGAGTATTCGTTTTAGATACTCTGTTGTGGGTGGTGTGGACCACACTACTGCCACGTGGGTCTAGGTGGCTGAGGGCCAACCAATAGTATTTGACCTACCTTTATATGTATATTAGGAAAAGATTATAGTTAATTAGGAGTTTGTATTACAGGCCAAATGGACCTAATTAACTATAAATAAATCAGTCTTAAACTTACTCCAAACTAGCTATTAAGTCCCTTAAGACCAGGACTTGTGAACTGTCGTTCACTAGGAGTTTGTATACTCCTGATAGCACGCTTCCTCAAGCAAGGTGCTCGTGTGACCCCGTCACAATGGTGATCTAATCAGTGCTAAAATCCAACGTAATACATGTACAAAACCAGCATGTGCCTAAGCTCACTGCGCCAGATCGAGCGCGTGTCCTACGATGGTTACATACTGCATGGAGTGGTCTTAGCAAAACGACAGTTCAAAGAGGGTTTCAACACATTGACCGTATGTTTGATGGACGTTACAACACCCCGAGCAAACCTGTGGAGCCGAACGAGGTGGAAGATAGTCTGGTAGAAGAACTGCATACACTTTCATGGCTTGATACTGATGTCGGTCAGGTTTGCTGGGACGACGACATTGTTGAGCGGTTCATTGTTCAAGCTGAAGTCTAGGTAGACAACATAATTGCGACTAAATGAACTGTCTATACAATTGACTTTACCATATGAATATGTATGTTGAACTTATCCTGTTAAGGGAAGAGGGGACGTCGGTAGTAGTTGGAAAGATGAAAAGTGATTAACAAAGTTAGTTGTCGGCACCGGGGTACGACTCCGGTGCCATTCATCTTCTATCCTGTAATAACTGATCAATCATAAATCACAGGTAATATAAACTACGTTATTTGTACCCATAGTTTTAGTGTACAGAACGCTGTACTTGAGTCACTGACAGGACACATCCTCAACAGCCTCTCTGTGTCCTTAGAACATTCCCACCGGTCGTGTCAAATTCAAAGTCAAAGTTAGAGCAAACTGAGGGTACAAGTGATCCGACAAATTTGATCGAGAGAAAAATTCGCACCCGTCGCACCAATTAGTGAGTCAAATCATTTCGTGGGGGGCAGGAATGGACGGCGTACCAGTTCACACACTTGCACACGCGAGCGCGCAGGGTAGCTACCTTGACGTTCTCAGTCTGTATTGGGAAGATGACGACGATGAGCTTATCGCCCAGCAACTCCTTTTCTCAGCGTCTCCATCTTGCTTCCGTGATACGATAGTGCAACGCGGGGGTTCTCGGCCAGGCAAGAGTAAAACCAAAGAGCGTGACTTTGAGGCTCGCTACAACCGCTTCATGAAGCAGTATTTTGATGAAAATCCAGTTTATAACGATGACGAGTTCAGGGAGCGGAATCGAATGAGCAAACCAATGTTCATGCGCGTACTGGAAGGTGTGCTGGGTGTTGATTCTGAGTACTTCGAGCAGCGCCGAGACGCAACAGGACGGATAGGAATACACCTTATCATGAAAATATCAGCTGCTCTACGGGTACTAGCGTACGGTATACCGGCGGCATGCGTTGATGAGAATCTGGTGATATCGAGTACTGTTGTGTACAACAGCATCATGCACTTTGTAACGGCAGTTGCTAAACGGTTGGGGCTGAATATCTTCGTTCACCGACAGAGGAAGCCACGCTGCGACTCCTAGAAATGAACGCTAGTCGAGGTTTTGTGGGCATGTGGTGCAGTATTGACTGCATGCACTAGGAGTGGAAGAATTGCCCATATGGATGGGCGGGATAGTTTAAGGGTAAGGAGAAGAAACCTACTGTCGTACTGGAGGCTTGTGCTGATCAGGAACTTTGGATTTGGCACGCAAGTTTCGGGTGGCCAGGGTCACTAAATGATCTCAACATTCTTGACCGCTCTCCTGTTTTCGATAAATTAATGAATGGGACTGCCCCATGCGTTGAATTTGAGGTAAATGGTCATTATACAACATGGCTTACTGTTTGGCTGATGGAATATATCCTGAATGGCCTGTATTCATTAAGTCCTTACCTCAACCGCATGGAAACAAGCAAAAGAAGTTTGCTGAAAGACAAAAAGTGTGCGAAAAGATGTTGAACGAGCGTTTGGTGTTCTCCAAGCTCGATGGAGGATATTAGCAATTCCATGCAAACTACATTCCCGACTGGACATGAACAAGGTGATGCGGGCTTGCATTATTTTGCACAATATGATTTGCGAGGAGAACCGATACTCGAACGTTGACGAGCACGCTTATTTGTTCAAGGACAAAAAATAGACACTTGTACAAACTGCGCGTCTCACGTCCAAGTGGACTTCGTCCGCGTTCAATCAGTGAGCTTGGAGCTTCAATCCATGCAATTGAAAATGAGGAGCAATACTTCAAGCTGCAGCACGACGTAATGGAACACATTTGGAGAGTGTTTGGGGAAGAGGAATAAACAGTTAAACTCATACTGCGAACAAATGTCCATGATGTGGTGTCACTTTGTGTTGCTTTTCTTGCGTGTTTGTTTTCTTTTGTTCTTCTTTGGAGCATCACAAGTCGACAAAGTCTTGGTCTTTTTGCGAATCGGGAATAGAGGCACATTTAGGTGATGATTGTGCTAGGGGAGGAAAACTCGGAGTTTTCGACGAGTCTTGCGACCCTGAAGCGTGAGGCTCGTGATGGGACCCAGCACCACCGGTATGGCAGCTGGTAAAGGTTCAAACGGTGGTGAAAACGACATGTCCGGAGTTAGGATTGTGACCTGTGTGTCTGTTACATCATTGCGGTTTGATACTGATGCTGCATTTTCGTTCGATTCAGACTGCACAACAGTCTGAGGTGTTATCGCCTGCGCTTGAGAAGGCTCGTCCAGTAGCGCATCCAGGCGGCGAAACAAACTCTTTTGGCGCTTATTGATGTAGGCGGCATGAGCTGGACCAGTAGGTTCGACTTTGAAAAGATCGTTCAGCATTTGATGAAGAGCTTCTTCTTCTGTCAAGCGCTGCTGCGGTTGGTTGACGCGAATCTGCTCCTTTAAGACCTCCACTTTCATTGTCATGGACCTTGAAAACGTCTCTTGAGCCACAACTGTGCGATGTTCCATAGATAGCGCCAACTTTGCGCGTTTGGCGGCTTTGACACCTTTTGGTGGTCGCTTTTTTCAGTTATGTCGAGTTGTGGTGGTGGTACCGAGACGGTATCGGGTGCAAGTATTTCCAAAGCATTCTCTGTAGCCGTCCGATTCTTGTTGTGGGTGTTATTCATCCGAGTTTCAAGCGAGGCTTGAAACTTGGGGACCTTCGACAACACATCGTAAGGTTCGAGAAAGGTGAAAGCCTTGCTGTGTCGCTCTTGATACATGGACAGCGCCTTCTTCATCATGTCTCTTTCTGTTGTTCCTGACTCTCGCAGAGATTCAACTAAGGTCACACAGCTGATGTACTTACCGATAGACCTCTGCATCACGCTGAACCGCGCTTGAAGGCTTGCCCAAGCTCGTGGTTCCAGCTCTCCCTTTGCCATCGCATTGGCAATGCGCTCTGAGCTCTCCATCTTATCTTTGATACGCATCCAAACGTTTTCCGCTGACTGGGAAATGCCAACTGACGCATCTGTGGATACGTGAACATACTTTAGCCAGCTCCAGGTTCTCCAGGTCCTGATAGCTTTTCCCCCGACGATGTTTTTCCTGTGTCATTCGAATCCACCCTGCGTCTCTGGAGCGTCGCTTGAGAACTGACCATCCTCCTGCTATCCACTTGCAATATTTGACAGAAGGATCGCTGGAAGATAGCCGCTGACGAAATTTGGTTTGCTATTAGTCGAACCGGTGCGACGGCGAAAAACTATCGAGAAGCTATTTGATGGTTAAAAATGGCCTTTGGTCGGTGATTTGACCCGACCGGTGGGAATGCTCTTAGGAGACTCAAACATACGGTGCAGATGATTTGCAACTGACCTGATCTATAGTCCATAGTACGGTGCTAGGACGAGTCTTACAAATATCAAGAGTTATAAGAGTACGCGATATAGGCGATAGGGACATTATGCCGCATGATGGAATAGGATGATCCTTTCCACCTTTACCGTTTTGTTTTGTTGGTAGTTGTTTCTGTCTCCTTTGGTTTGTTCACATTGCAATTCGCTACAATTCAAGCAACTCAAGTTCCTCAGCCCAAGCAAATCGCCAGGAGAAGGTACCGTCCATATCAATTGCATGGACGTGTATCGAGCACAGACAAGTCGCCACCACTCGACCTACAGACCAACAACAGATGCGAGTCTGACGCTATAGTCTGGGCTAGCCTCGAACGGATTTTATCTGTTCGATGTGCGAAAAGTATCTGCTTGCTGTTCTAACGGGAAGATAGCTGTGGTGTGCTTGGTTAAAGCTCTTTACACTTGAATTTTATAACATTTTATGACTTTTCTAACATTTTATGCTCTGTTTTGCCGTTTTACTGCAGATGCCAGTATCCCGTCGTGTCTCTGTCATGGTGCAGCACCAGGAGTTGCTTGGTAATCGGTATTCGATGTGTGGACTTTTGTCCATCAACAACAGTCTTCAGCAACGAGATTTTCTCACTGCTGGATCTATGAAGCCTGGGTTGGCCCAGTTGTCCAAGGTTAGACCAAGTGAAGATCACGGTCATGTGGCGAGGCCGATGAAACCTTTATCGCCCAGGGGGTTTGTATAGCGCAGCCCAAGATGTTCATCAGGGTGTAAACCCAGAGAATCGACTTGAGAGTCAACAGCAAGGCGATTGATCCAGAGGTTCGCAGCCGCGAAGCTTTAAACCTAGAGAATCGCTCCCTTTGGTTGGCGTGGGTACCTCGTGTAATCCCTGTCGGCTCGTTTGTCTTCGACGGAACGGTACTCCACCGATTGTAAGTGTAGCCTTGAAGAAGTGCCGGAGTGCACGCCTAATCCAGAACGCACCTCCACACCAAAAGGCAAACCCAGAGAATCAGATCACCCGACCCAGAATATCACAGACTCGGGGTCCGGGATTTCAATCAACTCCGGGACTTGGAACTCAGAAGACACCTTACCCAAATGCCTCCTTAGCTTGATAAACCCAACAAATACAGAGTATACAAACACTACAACTAGCCGTCACTTATTCTTTTGGACCCTCGGACGGTGGGTCACTCCTACACTAGGCTCACTCGAGTCCTAAATTCAGGGGCCTAGCTCCCCTGAGACTCACACAAACGCGCACCACCTCCAATACAGGAGGAAAATACAATCACTATCAATAACCTTCCCTTCACACAAGTAGTCAGTACAAAATCCTGGAGGCGACTACCTAGCACCCCAGAATACCCTCGGTAATATGAAATGGGCTACCACGAGCACAGCAAGTGACCCAACTAGGATATGGAATAGATGGATCACTCCAGGAAGCTCAAGGCCGTCACTGGTCCCCACCTAACTGGACTTGAGTTTGATGGAGTCCACACAGACGGTCGTCCTTCACCGTTGATGTGCCCTTAGCGTCCCGCGGTCGTAGTCTCGGGTCCTCCGGAATGGTCGTCGGCAGGCTTGGCCGAAGTCACTTGCGCAGTACAGGGAAAATTGAACTCTGTTTGTCTTTTATCAGCTACTTCTCTTTCTCTATCTCTTTCTGCATTTCTTCTTTGGGCAAATATCTTCTGTTCACTATGCTTGAGGTCGAATATCTTGTCTTGAGCATACCTTGGGTTCAGCGGTCCAAACTTGCGATCGTCTTGCGATTCCATTGTTGTCGGGGTTCGAATGTGCCAAATGTGGGTCTTTAACCTTGGTCTAATATGACACGGGATTCCCTCTCGATTCCTTGAAAGTGTCCAATCTGCACATCCATGTTGATCCTTCAAGGTCACACATCACTTGATTACAAACTGGCTTCGGACTGACTCGAAGTCCAGAGAATCACATGAAACTCAGGGTTATCCCTGAAATCTCTGTGAAACTCTGGGGGTTGGGATGATCTCTGGATGTTGGCTTGGGAGATACTGGATTTTGGCATTTAGAGTCTGGATTCGTGATCCAAACCCAGAGATTCATCTTGAACTCTGGGTCACCCGTACTCAGGGGGGTGAACTCTGGGTAATCATGCAGTACTCTGGATATTAGATCTGTTGCGTCACAGACTCCTATATATCTCCATAAATCCAAGCACTTAGCGGGTTTAGCGGCCTCCTGCGCATGATCACGGTGGTAGTGGGTTGGTTTCTCAGGGTAATATGATCCTTTGTCGTTACTCTGGTCCACAGCAAGATGAGGTGTACTCTGGGATACGTTCTCCAGAGACACTTTCCGCCAGACTTTAGGCACTCATCGTAAGGGAAAGTCCGCGGCTGGACTGAGTGTTCTTTGCACCCCTGGGTGTGCACTCCCAGGAATCACACTTCCAGCCAGTTGGGCCCATCTGCGGTCAATTACTGGATTTATCCCATAACATCATTTTCTACCCACAATCGCCATCCGGGTCACACGGGTACAGCCGCGCCGCATCCGAGTCATCCACCAATCACAATTCAATACACACTCCAAGTCACGGAGGTGACGGCACGTCGTCGGCAAATTTCTGGAAACCGCCTCGTGTCAGTCATCCACAGTACGGCGCCTACACCATTGACGCTTTGCAGAAAGGTGTACAGAAGCTAGGGAAACAGCTGCATTACCTCAACACCAAGTCGGGTTTCAAGAGCCGGGCTAAGCGTCCGGGCAGGATTATCCGGAGCCGCAAGCCTGCACTTATCGTCATCGGCCAAAGACCTGGGCAGCAGAAAGGCACGTGGCACTGTATTGCTCGCGCCTGGGTAGGTAACAAATTTGAGTTCATTGACTCAGATTGTTACCACTATTTTCCCAACCGTGAAGATTTGCTTTCTGCATTCTTCGAGCGAATTGATGGTGTGTATTCTGTAGAGGATATTCCTCGAGTAGCTACTGTAACAAAGACTAAATAGAGCATTGAGTTTGACACTTTTACATTCGCGTTATTGTTTCCATTATATAGTGAGTTGTAGTGTAGCGTTCGCCTTCAAAGAAATATACTTATTTTACGGGATTTATTACCTCCGGGATGATATTATCCGTAAAATATTCGATATACATATATATTTCATGGATTTTAACTTTGTCAATTAATGATTTTTATTTTGTATTGTAAAGTGTGTTATATTGTCAGTTTGTTTACAAGCTGCAAAGTGACTGTCGTAGTTTTTGAAAAGTGGGTTTTGTTAGTGACTTTGTAAAATTATCCGCTGCCATTTCTTTGGTGTTGCAGTATTTGACTTCGAATTCTTTTCTATCCACTTTTTCGGACAAAACAGTAGCGGATATGAATGTGTTTGCTTCTGCCATGTAATTCTGGGTTGTATGAAAGCTTAATACAACTTTGGTTGTCTTCATATATTGTGATAGCGTGTGGGCTGTTGTGGTTCAACTCCTGCAGTAGTAGATTTAGGAACATGAGTTCCTGCATGTAGTGGCACAAGGCTATGTATTCTGCCTCCGTAGTGGAGAGCACAACTGTATGGTGCTTCCTAGATTGCCAGGAGATTGGACTGCCACACATGTATGTAATGTAGCCACCAACAGATCGTCTAGTGTCTGGACAGTTGGCATAGTCTGCATCGGAATACGCTGTAAGGTAGTGTTGCAGGTTATACCGCTTTACGTTTTGGATTCCTCCTAGGGTAATGCCCAGTTTTCGCGTGCCGTTTAGATATCGAAGGCCTCTCTTAACCGCATTCCAGTGGGCTTTGCCAGGGTTGGCTAGGAATTGGCTGACTTCTCTGAGAAAATATGCCAGATCGGGTCGAGTTCCCATCATCAAGTACATGAAGCTACCTACTGCCTCTCTGTACGGGATCGCTTTCATCTCATTCTTTGCTGAATCTGTTTGCGGGCACATGTCCAGATTGAGCTTAACGCTCTTGTCTGTGGGAGTTCGTACTTGGTGTACATCAAGATGATTGAAGCGGTCCAGTACTTTGGTAGCGTACTGCTCTTGGTGGATAAAGATGGATCTGGTTTCACGATCGCGAACCATGGACCACCCCAAGAGGTACTGTGCTTCACCTAGATCGGACATTTTAAAGCGCTTCTTTAGAGCGTCTTTAATGTAATTGATGGTGCGAGTTGTCGGGGCAATGATGAGGAGATCATCGACGTACACAAGGATATAGCATGTTTGACCATCAATCTCTCCAATGAAGACGCACTGATCTTTAATCAGTTTGCGGAATTTCATTGTTTTGAGAAATGCACACAGCGTTAGATACCAGATGCGAGGCGCCTGCTTTAAACCATAGAGACGTTTGAGCAGTTTGCACACGAGGTGTTCTTTTCCTCGGACTGTGAAACCTTCGGGTTGTTCCATATATATTTCTTCATCTAGATATCCATTAAGGAACGCTGTCTTAACGTCCATTTGATGGGTTTCCAAGTCAAGGAGTGCGGCGATGGTTAAGAGGAGTCGCAGGACTTCCATGCGGATGACCGGAGAAAATATCTCATCGTAGTCAATGCCATATTTTTGTAGAAAACCTTTAATTACCAAACGGGTTTATAGTGGTCAACCGTGCCGTCGCCGTTGTATTTGACGACAAATACCCATCGACAAAAGAGAGCTTTGCGTCCTTTTGGGAGGGCTGTGAGAATCCATGCTTTGTTGTCCATTAAGGACTTGTACTCCGAGCGTGCGGCAGCGTCCCAGTGATGGGATTCTGGTAGCCTCATTGCAGCAGCGTACGTTTTCGGTTCTGAAGTATGTCGGATGGCTAACACTGAGTGGATTTGGGAGAGGTGAGCTGTGTGCTCTTCCTGGTCGTCTGTGTCACTTAGTAATATCTTTGTTGCGTCAATCTGTGCATCGAGTTCAGTAGCTTTCGATTTTTTGTTAAGTTTACTGGTTTCTTTAGTCATGAGGGCATCGGCGGTGCGCTTAAGCATGGCAGACAATGGTGGTAGCACGTGTGGGGTTGGTAGAATTTGTGCTCGTTCTGTCGTATGACTTAGGACCTTCGGTGCTGTGTTTGAGTTGAGAAATTCTAGTAGAGGAAACTCATTCTCACGAAAAGTGACATCCCTGCTGTATATGATGCGGTTTTCCTGAGTGTCAAGGAGTCTGTATCCTTTTTGTTGAGTGGCAATCCCAGGTACATGCACTTACGAGCTCTGGCTTCAAGTTTGTTTCGGTAAAGTTCCGGAATATGAGCGTATGCCGTGCATCCAAACACTTTGATATAGTGTGCGGAGGGCTTCCTCTTAAACCACTTCTCATGAGGAGTAACTCTATCTGTTGCAGAGCTGGGTGTCATATTGAGTAGATTTGCAACATGGTTAATGCATTCTCCCCACAACACCTGCGGCAGATTGCCATCAATCAGAAAAGCTCTTGTGCGCTCAAGAAGAGTGCTCATACGCCTCTCTGCTACTCCATTTTGTTGTGGAGTGTAGGCATTTGTGAATTGCGCATGGGTATTGTATTTCTTAAATATAATACGTCCCAGTTTCTCATATTCTCGAGCATTGTCACTTTGCAAGTATTTAATTTCATCATCGTGCTTGTTTTCATGGTAATGGATTTCTCCAACTTCTGCACGGAAAATGCTTTGTGCCTTTTTTCTGAAGTCTTCGTAGGACTCATACAGATCTGACTTTCGTTTAATTATATATATGAACATATAACGAGTATAGTCATCAATGAAAGTCAGGAAGTATTGACATCCTGACAGTGTGAGCACCGGTAGGGGTCCTGCCATATCAGTGTGAACTTTTTCGAGAGGGGACTTCGCTCTTTCAACTGTAAGTTTATTGAATGGGTTACGATGGGACTTAGCATATATGCACGAAGAGCAGAAATAGTCTTGCTTCGGATCGAAGTTCGATAGTCCCATGTCCGCAACAGATTTCGCCTTAGCCAGATCCTGCATGATGCGGAAGTTAGGGTGACCCATTCGTTTATGCCATAACAGAACAGTATTGGACGTACCTGAGGTAGCCACATGAGCTTCTTCATCAGAGTCCGTTGCCTTTGCTTGAAACTGATAAAGTGACTTACCACCTCCGGTTTTGGCTTCAAACTTGACGCAGTGAGTGAAGAACAACACACACTCTTGGCGTTGGGGAAATTGATCTTGTAGTCATTTCCAACCGCTTGGCGGACTGAGAGCAGGTTTAACTTTAGATCGGGTGCGTACAGTACATCGTTAAGAACGATGACTCGCTCCTTCCCCTTTGTGTCCTTGATTTTCATCTTCACATCACCAGTTCCCTTGATTGGAATCTGGTGATTTCCACCGACCGTGATGGCTTTCCCAACCGTTGGCTTCAGATTTTCGAACCACTTTGAGCTTGACGTAACATGACGAGTGCAGCCGGAGTCGACAGTCCACATGGGATCATGGTCGGACTCGATGGTGGTGAGGCTTACTTCTTCGGATTCTTGACTGAGATCCAGCGTCGTGATCGCCACAACACAATAGTCGCTATTATCGCCTTCGTCACGATATCGGCGGCCATGGTACTTGTTGCGCCATTGGGATTTGCCTTGGTTACCATGGTTCCCGTTGCGCAGGCCCTTGTTGTTGTTGTTGTTGTTGTGACGGGACTGATTTCCTCCTTTGCCATTATAGTTGCCCTTGTAGGGGTGTTGGTGTTGTGGAGGTTGTTGCTGCTGTTGCTGTTGGGGCGGCTTCAGCTTGAAATTAGCTGGAAGCACAGTGCCAGCTTTGACTTGGAGGTGCCGTTGTAGGATGTAGCAGTCGACAGTGTCGTGGTTATCACGCTGGCAGTAGTTGCACTTATGTGATGACACTAGTACCGTATCTGTTTTAGACGGAGCTGCCACCAGCACTTGTTCAGGGGCTGAGGCTTGCATGGCTGTTTCAGCACGGGTCTCCCGAGATTCTGGAGTCCCTTGTTTTTGAACGTAGCGGTTACGCGCGAGTTCGTTTTGGACCTTGGTCTCGATATTGCGCTTGAGATCCTCGTATGGAATGTACTTCCGGCTGCCTTTCCAAACTGCGAGTTCGGACTTCCAATCAGTCGGTAGTGAATGGTACAAGTAGAGCGATTTCTGCTCATCGCTGAGTACACTGTTCGTTGAATCAGCAGCAGCCGTCATCGCACTCTCCAAGTCGTAGATGAAGGTCGCGAGATCGCTTCCTTCTTCATACTTCAAGGCCATGAGGTATGACTGAATATAGTACCGGTCACCGTGTACGGTAGCACCCCCGTACATGTTACAGAGCGTCTGGTAGATCTCATACGCCGTAGTCTTTTCCTTGACCATGAGGACATGTTGGTCGTCAATGGTTTTGATCAGGAACGCCTTAGCTTTCGCTTCCATGAGGCGTAACTTCTTTGAGCTCAGCTGTTGGCTCTTGGCCTTCAGCTTCTCTGCTCGGTCCAATTCCTGCTGCTTTTGGGCAGTGAAGAATTGGATCATGGGAGGGTTTTCTTGCCCCATATCCACATCGCCGTCGTCTCCAGCGGAACCATCTGAGCTCCCGTCAGAGGACTCACTCGTTGAGGAGTCTTCCTTCGAATCGGGCTTCGTCACTCCCAGTCGAGTCAGGGACGCGTCGAGTTGGTCAGAATAGGCGGGGTTTAGTTCTTCATCCGGGCCCAGGTCGATGTCGGAATCAACAGCGTAGTCGGCTTGGGTGACGAAACCGAGGAGATTCTTGCCATCGAGGGCAGCGGTGACGCGGGTCTTCTAGATGATGAAGTTCCTGCCGTTCAGGCGTGGAAAGTCGCGGTCGTTCGCGGGGGAGGCTTGCGTTGGGCTCATAACCTGTTAAGGGAAGAGGGGACGTCGGTAGTAGTTGGAAAGATGAAAAGTGATTAACAAAGTTAGTTGTCGGCACCGGGGTACGACTCCGGTGCCATTCATCTTCTATCCTGTAATAACTGATCAATCATAAATCACAGGTAATATAAACTACGTTATTTGTAACCATAGTTCTAGTGTACAGAACGCTGTACTTGAGTCACTGACAGGACACATCCTCAACGTATCCTGTTCTTGTGATTTGCCTGAAGGTGGGGGGGTGACACTTAACACCAAGATTACGGTACGTTACCCAAGATGATAGACAGCCTGGATAGAATACAGAAATCTGCGTCAATAAACAACGGGGTCACAACCAATAACCTGATAAAATTTATATGTTGCCAACTTCAACGGAGATGAGCAAGGTACTGAAGCAAAGAAATCAAGGCAGTCATCAAATCACATCCAAACATTTACTGTTTGGACAGTGTTTGAATATAGGCGCGAGTTCTGCTTTCTTATCACCACCCGCTCAATTTCTAGGTCTGCTTAATTGCGTTTGCACTAATTCGTTTTGGCACTATCCGATCCGACATGTACAAGACACCAATCAAGGGCGTCCACCTCACTTGTGGTGAGAAGGCAGCAATCTTCGAAAAGACCAGGCTCAACACCAAGCAATCTGGGCTGTGACAGAGTACTCTGCCTGCCGCTCCAAACAAGGCTACCATTTTTCGCATACTGAAATCCAGTGATAGGTTCTTGGTCAAAGGTTAGCCCCACCACTATCCAGCATTGCTGGAACCACTCAGGATTGATGAGCAATTGAAACTGTGTCAATTTCTTGCTGAACTAAAACCAATACGCTTGCAAATGACCCTGTTTTTGTTCATTCCGCGATTGCATCATACACCCTGCAAACTTATATATATCAGATGTTGTTTATTGACGCAGATTCCTGTACCGTATTCTTGTCGTCCCGTGTGACAAACAAGACGTATTTCCCGCAACTCGACGACCACGGCGTTCTGTACATTTATTGTATCTACTGTGAATTGTGGTATGGTACGGTGCGAGTACTACAAACAAACAGTAGTGGATAACTACTGCCCGTTGTTGACAAGGAGTGGAATTACCATAACCCTGAAGAAAAGTACTGGGTCTACCACTCTGTACCATAATTTCCAAGATATTATAGTACAAAAATCAGCTATGTTCGCTTAGCAATAAAGTTAATTTAGAGAATTTCTATTGTAACGACAACCAAATGTGGCAAACTCGGGAGCCCATTTCGAGTCAATTTACAGTGGCAGCTACTGCTGGCACCAATGTTTTACGAACGCATGGCATGCATATCTTTGGTGTTAAGTGGATTATGAAAACTTGCTATTCCAACTGACAAGCGTGACTTTCCGCCGATAGACCCATGGTCTTGTCATTTACCGCAAATTAGTCATCTGAGCGGTATATATTATTGTGTTGTTCTTGCTGCTGTTGTAGCTGGATGTAGAGTCTCCGGTGTCCCCATCTCGGCTGTTAGCATGGAAATGATGCAGAAACGTTATTAAGATCTGAGATCCTGGACCGTACCAGTTAAGCCACGTACTTAAAGATGTAGTAAGAGCAATCATTAGCTTGTCGCTTCTTTTCAGCTACTCGAGACTCTCGACGACGCCGTACAACTGATGCATGCTCATTCCGCAATTCCTCTTCCAGTATTCAAGACCAACAACCAGCATCCAGCCATGCGTCTCTTCAACACAACCTTTGTGGTTCTTGCCGTCGCATTTCTAGCAAGTGGCACGACAGTGTCAAAGGCCGATCATATCAGTGTGCCGAACGTGGACGTAGTTCACTCCTCGTATGTCCTCGCTGGCGAGGATAAGAGATTTCTTCGAAGCCACAAAAGGACGGATGACGAAGGCAAACTTCCCAAACACGACAAGGAAGAGAGAACAGGTGAGAACTTGCTCGGCGCGTTGACGCTGCAGAGGATGCAGAAAGATACAAATTTCCGCTTCACGATGTTCGGAAAATGGAAAAACGCTGGGTATGTCAAGGACAACTTCAAAGAGCATATACCGAAGAGTCTCTACAAGTTGTACAAAGCGTACCGGCGTATGTATGGCTAAGTAGCGTGTTTCAAGTAGCCAAGATTTGAAGCACACTCTACAACGCTACCCAAATGAGGTCACATTAGGCGGGAAGCTCTATCACCTCGCTGTGTTCTACGTATCTGGGAAATTCGATCGCAGTACTCCAGAAAAACCTCGTCTATAGTTAGCTGATAATACAAATAGATCGAACGACCCGAAAAGTGTGAGTAAATGAGCCTATTATCTGTGCAATGCGGTTCCCGAGTCCATCACCTGCACACCGCATTTTCATTAACGAGAAGAGAGTGAAAGACGTTGACGAGAGGAAAGTGGAGGAGATCATCTATTTGAAAGCCACGTTTTCGGTGTTTACTCGCTTTAACGCTAATTTAGTCACATGCAAAGCACTACCAGCCCAACTTTAGTAAGTGCTTTGCTTGAGGAAGCGTGCTATCAAGAGTATACAAACTCGAATTGAACGGTAGTTCACTAGGCCCTGGTCTTAGGGGACTAAATAGCCAGTTTAGCGTAGATTTAAGACTGATTTATTTATAGTTAATTAGGTCCATTTGGCCTGTAATACAAACGCCTAGTTAACTATAATTTATTGTGATCGTCGAATGCTTTGTCCTTTAAAAATCGGGGCCTTTTAGGATAAGGGTACGCTTATAAACAGAGGCTTTGTAATGAATATAGGCGCGAGTTCTGCTTTCTTATCACCACCCGCTCAATTTCTAGGTCTGCTTAATTGCGTTTGCACTAATTCGTTTTGGCACTATCCGATCCGACATGTACAAGACACCAATCAAGGGCGTCCACCTCACTTGTGGTGAGAAGGCAGCAATCTTCGAAAAGACCAGGCTCAACACCAAGCAATCTGGACTGTGACAGAGTACTCTGCCTGCCGCTCCAAACAAGGCTACCATTTTTCGCATACTGAAATCCAGTGATAGGTTCTTGGTCAAAGGTTAGCCCCACCACTATCCAGCATTGCTGGAACCACTCAGGATTGATGAGCAATTGAAACTGTGTCAATTTCTTGCTGAACTAAAACCAATACGCTTGCAAATGACCCTGTTTTTGTTCATTCCGCGATTGCATCATACACCCTGCAAACTTATATATATCAGATGTTGTTTATTGACGCAGATTCCTGTACCGTATTCTTGTCGTCCCGTGTGACAAACAAGACGTATTTCCCGCAACTCGACGACCACGGCGTTCTGTACATTTATTGTATCTACTGTGAATTGTGGTATGGTACGGTGCGAGTACTACAAACAAACAGTAGTGGATAACTACTGCCCGTTGTTGACAAGGAGTGGAATTACCATAACCCTGAAGAAAAGTACTGGGTCTACCACTCTGTACCATAATTTCCAAGATATTATAGTACAAAAATCAGCTATGTTCGCTTAGCAATAAAGTTAATTTAGAGAATTTCTATTGTAACGACAACCAAATGTGGCAAACTCGGGAGCCCATTTCGAGTCAATTTACAGTGGCAGCTACTGCTGGCACCAATGTTTTACGAACGCATGGCATGCATATCTTTGGTGTTAAGTGGATTATGAAAACTTGCTATTCCAACTGACAAGCGTGACTTTCCGCCGATAGACCCATGGTCTTGTCATTTACCGCAAATTAGTCATCTGAGCGGTATATATTATTGTGTTGTTCTTGCTGCTGTTGTAGCTGGATGTAGAGTCTCCGGTGTCCCCATCTCGGCTGTTAGCATGGAAATGATGCAGAAACGTTATTAAGATCTGAGATCCTGGACCGTACCAGTTAAGCCACGTACTTAAAGATGTAGTAAGAGCAATCATTAGCTTGTCGCTTCTTTTCAGCTACTCGAGACTCTCGACGACGCCGTACAAATGATGCATGCTCATTCCGCAATTCCTCTTCCAGTATTCAAGACCAACAACCAGCATCCAGCCATGCGTCTCTTCAACACAACCTTTGTGGTTCTTGCCGTCGCATTTCTAGCAAGTAGCACGACAGTGTCAAAGGCCGATCATATCAGTGTGCCGAACGTGGACGTAGTTCACTCCTCGTATGTCCTCGCTGGCGAGGATAAGAGATTTCTTCGAAGCCACAAAAGGACGGATGACGAAGGCAAACTTCCCAAACACGACAAGGAAGAGAGAACAGGTGAGAACTTGCTCGGCGCGTTGACGCTGCAGAGGATGCAGAAAGATACAAATTTCCGCTTCACGATGTTCGGAAAATGGAAAAACGCTGGGTATGTCAAGGACAACTTCAAAGAGCATATACCGAAGAGTCTCTACAAGTTGTACAAAGCGTACCGGCGTATGTATGGCTAAGTAGCGTGTTTCAAGTAGCCAAGATTTGAAGCACACTCTACAACGCTACCCAAATGAGGTCACATTAGGCGGGAAGCTCTATCACCTCGCTGTGTTCTACGTATCTGGGAAATTCGATCGCAGTACTCCAGAAAAACCTCGTCTATAGTTAGCTGATAATACAAATAGATCGAACGACCCGAAAGTGTGAGTAAATGAGCCTATTATCTGTGCAATGCGGTTCCCGAGTCCATCACCTGCACACCGCATTTTCATTAACGAGAAGAGAGTGAAAGACGTTGACGAGAGGAAAGTGGAGGAGATCATCTATTTGAAAGCCACGTTTTCGGTGTTTACTCGCTTTAACGCTAATTTAGTCACATGCAAAGCACTACCAGCCCAACTTTAGTAAGTGCTTTGCTTGAGGAAGCGTGCTATCAAGAGTATACAAACTCGAATTGAACGGTAGTTCACTAGGCCCTGG